>CANXYC011184919.1:0-13808 GCA_948193065.1 Aleurites moluccanus
AAAACTAACAACTTACCAAAATTTCTTCAAAATCTTCCTTGAATTAAATTGTTGCTTTAATGAGTTTTTCCTTGAATTCTATGGTTATAATGGTGTTTAGGATGATGGATTCTATCTAATTCTATCAAAAATGGGAAGAAAACTATAAGAAATGGGTAAGGCATATGCTGGCCGAAACCTTCATTCAAGAACAATGGTGTTTGCTGCAATTTTCTTTAATGAAGATGATGGCTAAATGAAGTGGAGGGAAATATCATATGAAATATCAAAAATTTGATTCAAAGGTTTAGGTTTTATGGTATTTTTGGTGAAACTTAGCCATCCATCCATCCACTTTGCTTACTTTAATGCTATTTTTTTCATCCAAAGTCAACAATGGTAGCTAGCACATACATTTTCCACACCAAATCCAAAACCAATGGCAAAAATCTAATACTTTGAGCTTATGATAGCAAATTTGTAACCTATTCATCTAACCATCCATTTTTCCATCATTTGATCCAATGGTTAGATTTAATCAAGCCTAAATAAATACCATAAGGTTGCACACACTCTATAATTCCATATTATGAAGGAAAAGACCAAAATGCCCTTAGTGCAACCGAAGCACCTCAATTGAGCAGCTTGCCGGGAATTGTTTTCAATAGGGTTTATTTTTCCATCAAAACTTCAAATAAACTAAATAACATCATTTACATTCTCTTAAATTCTTTTCTATCTTCAAATATAGTGTTAAATCCATCAAAATCTGAAGGGACTGTGAAATGACCATTTTGCCCCCAGTTCACAAAAAAATCAAAATTCTCCGATTTTATCCTAACAATCTTTAAACTACTTCTATGCATAAAATCAACTCATATAACATGCATAACTATCAATTTCATGCATAAATACACAATAACAATATATTATAAAGAAAGGAAAAAAAATTTCCCCTAAGTTCCTCTTTAAGGGTTAAGTCTAGTTTAGGCTGAGGTGTTACAATTTCGAATTCACCTTGCATAGACTTAGAAAATTTCTTGCAAAGCTTTTCATTAGTAGCACCGAAAATGATGTCATCAACATATATTTGAACAATTAAAATGTCCTGCTTCTTATGCTTAATGAAAAGAGTTGTATCAACTTTTCCCTTAGAAAAACCATTTTCAAGTAGAAAATTGCTCAACCTCTCATACCAAGCTCTTAGAGCTTGTTTTAAACCATACAAAACTTTAGATAATTTAAAAACGTGGTTTAAAAATTTTTCATGCTAAAAACCAGGAGGTTGTTCAACATATACTTCCTCTTGAATGAAACCATTCAAAAGTGCACTTTTAATATCAATTTGAAATAATTTAAAGTTTTTGTAGCATGCATAAGCAAGTAACATTCTAATTGCTTCTAATCTAGCTACTGGAGCATAAGTTTCATCGAAGTCAATACCTTCCTCTTGAGAGTATCCTTGAGCAACTAGTCTTGCCTTATTTCTTATCACTATTCCAAATTCATCTAATTTATAGTGAAATACCCATTTTGTACCAATTACTGGATGATCTTGAGGTCTAGGAACTAATGTCCAAGCCAAGCTTCTTTCGAATTGATTTAGCTCTTCTTGCATGGAAATTATCCATTGATCATCTTCAAGTGCATCCTTGATGTTCTTTGGCTCAACTTGTGAGAGAAATGCAACATACTCACAAGTGTTGTGGACTTTTGATGTTATTCTCACTCCTTGAAGTGGATCACCAATAATTTGAGTGTCTTTAACCTCATTTCTCACTCTTGGATGATGTGGTTCTTTGTGTTGATGTGTGGGCTTAATTAAGTCAATTTCTTTATTCTCTTTGGAGTCATTGCCAAAATCCATGCTATGCTCATCATGTTTTTTTAAGGATAAGTCTTCCATCATTTCTTCTATGCTTTTGTCTTTTTTATTTCTGTCAATATCCTTAGGAGGAAATTCATCAAACATAACATGTACAAATTCTTCAACTAAAAGAGTTCTTTTGTTGAAGACCTGATAGGCTTTGGAATGCATAGAATAACCAAGAAATATAGCATCATCTGGTTTGGCATTGAATTTTCCTAGGTTATCTTTGCCATTATTTAGAATAAAGCATTTACACCCAAATTAATGAAAATATGCAACATTATGATTTCTTCCTTTCCACAACTCATATGAGGTTTTTTTAAGAATTGGCCTAATCATTGCTCTATTTAAAATGTAGCAAGAAGTATTAACAGATTCAGCCCAAAAGTATTTAGGTAAGTTATTTTCACAAAGCATAGTTCTTGCCATTTCAACTAAAGACCTATTCTTCCTTTCAACAACACCATTTTGTTGAGCAGTCCTAGGAGCTGAAAAATTATGAGATATGCCATGCTCTTTAAAATAATTTTCAAAATCTAAATTTTCAAACTCTTTTCCATGATCACTTCTAATACTAGAAATATTATATCCTTTTTGAGTTTGTAAAGATTTTAAAAGAGGTATTAAAGCATGAAATGCATTATGTTTATGAGTAAGAGAAAGTACCCAAGTGAATCTAGAATAATCGTCAACACAAACAAGACAATAATACTTTCCACCAAGGCTTGCAGTTCTAGTTGGACCGAAAAGATCAATATATAAAAGTTATAAAGGTCTAGAAGTTGAAACAATATTTTTTTGTTTAAAAAAGCTTCTAGAATATTTGTCTTTGGCACATGCATCATAAAAACTTTCCCTTTTGAAAATTAACTTTGGTAAACCTTTGATTAAATCCTTTTTAAAAAGTTTTAAAATTACATCCATACTAGCATGTCTAAGTCTTCTATGCCATAAGGATGTATCCTAATTTTTGGTTGCAAACAAACAAAGATTTACTTGAAATGCATTATTTAGGTCTACATAGTATACAATCCCTTGGCGATAACCTATGAAAACTAACTTATTTGTTTTGATGTCTACTACTCTACATGCAAGGGATTCAAAAATCACTTTATATCCTCTATCACATAATTGGCTAATACTAAGAAGATTATATTTCAAATTATCAACAAATAAAACTTTGGATAGAGATACATCACAATTGCCAATAAAGTCAATACCAATGATTTTGCCTTTGGAGTTGTCACCAAAACTGACATTTCCACTTTTGGAGTTGATTTCTTTGAACTTTGATTTATCTCTGATCATATGTCTTGAGAAACCACTATCCATGATCATTTGTCTTTCTTGACCATTTGCACCTACAATACAATGTATGATTTATCCTTTCTTTAGTACCCAAGTTCCTTTGGGTCCATACATGTTAGCATATTGAATAATCCTTACATCCTTATGAATTTGAATTGATCCTTTTGGAATCAATACCTTCTTAATAGAGTAAGGTCTCCTATATTTAATAGGATATCTTTGTGTAGTGTGACCAAAATATTTGCAATAAGTACACTTGACCATCCTTTTAGGATCTAACACTTTCTTTTCAAAGAAAGTATTTACCTTATTGACTTTAAGATTAGCATTATATTTTAATCCAGCCTTATCATAAAATGCTCTTTGTGAATTAATGATATTTTCAAGAGTTTTGCTCCCAAGTGTGAACTTGTTTAAAAGTTCATTAGAGTCTTTCAATTCTCTCTTGATTTTCTCATTTTCACTTAAGAGTTTTGAAAAATTATTTTGAATACCTTTATTGCTTGTCTTTTCTTGTTCAAGTTTCAATAAAATTTTCTTTAAAATTTTGTTTTCTTTTGAAATTAGCAAAAAATCTTCCATAAGTTCATCAAAAGCAATCTTTAATTCTTGAAAAGTAAAAGATTCAGGATTACCTCAAGGAGCTCTTCATCTTCAATTGTTTCATCTTCCATAGCCATGAAACATAAGTTAACTTCTTCTTCTTCTTCTTCTTCTTCTTCTTCTTCTTCGGTTGATTCTTCATCACTTGATGTATCACTTCCACTCCAAGCTGCATATGCTTTATTTTTCTTCTTGAATTTCATTGACCTCTTTTCCATCTTCTTTTTGTTCTTAAGATTTGGATAATCAGTTTTGATGTGCCCTGGTTTTCTACATTCAAAGCAAATTATTTCTCCTTTGTTGTCTTCTCCTTTCTTGATTCTTTCTTTGAAGCTTCTCCTCTTAAATCTATTCTTGGAAAGGAATTTTCCAAACTTTCTTGATAGCATTGCAATGTCTTCATCTTCATCACTAGAAATGTATTCATTTTTCTCTAGAGTTGTTTTTAAGGAAATTCCTTTTTCTTTGTTTGTTGGCTTCTCCTGCTCTTCTCTTGATGTTTTTCTATTTTGAATTTTTAACTCAAAAGTCATAAGATTACCAACCAAGTCTTCAAGTGTCAAAGAATTTACATTCTTTGATTCTTCAATTGCATCTTTCTTGGAATCAAACTTTGCCGGAAAATACCTTAGAAGCTTGGTAATCAATTCTTTTTTAGTTAAGACTTTATCTAATTCCTTCAAGTCATTCACAATTGTTGTGAATCTTTTATACATTTCAGCAATTTTCTCATCACTCTTCATTTTGAAATTTTCAAATTTAGTGAGAAGCATATTAATTTTTGTATCCTTGACTTGATTAGTTTCTTCGTGAGTGACTTTGAGCACACTCCAGATTTCTCTTGCTATTTCACAAGCTAAAACTCTATTAAATTATGTAGCATCAAATGCACAGAATAATAGATCCATGGCTTTGTCATTGTAAGCCATTTTTCTCTAGTCTTCACTTGTATGTTTTGTTGGACTCTTAAGAGTAACCGAGTCATCTCTCATTGGAATGATAGGTCCATTTTCGATAGCTTTCCAAAGTTCATGTCTTTTGGATCGAATATGGATTCTCATCCTCACCTTCCATAGATTGTAGTTTATCCTTTTGAACAAAGGAGGTCTGGTACTGCATTGTCATTCCTCAAATGTTGTGTTGGCTACCATAGAAACAAGATCGTAAAATCTAAAAATTGTTTGATTTTATATATACTAGAGCACAAGCTCTGATATCAATTGTTAAATACTATTATGGCAATACTCCTAGAGGGAGGTGAATAGAAGTTTAAAAATCTTGAAGAAAATATACAGCTAATATGTAATGAATATGTTAATTTTAAACAACAAGTAATATTAAAAGTGAAGGGTTAAGAAATCTTAGCAGATTTATAGTGGTTCGAAGACAAATTCCTTCTCTTACGTCCACTTCTCTCAATATCAATATTGAGGTTCTACTAGAATCGAGTGCACCACCCAAATCAATTACAATAGATTTTCAGGGATTTCACCCTATAGATATTGAGTTTCAACTCAGATTTTCATTCTCAATAACAACGATAGAGATTTTTAGGTCTTCCTAAACTTATACAAAGCTATTCCAAAGTTATACAATGAAGTATGAATAGCTAGGACTAGCAAAAGATAATAAGAACTCAAAGAATAAGAAATAAAGCTTAAAGAGTTTAAAAACAGAGTATGTATTTGACAATATTGATTTCACTTAGATGTTGTGCTTTTCTTCTGTTTTTGAACTTCAAATCTTCATGTATTTATAGCCTTCAATGAAAGGTGATTAAATGTGACCGTTCCGATTCCATTTAAAGCAAGATTTGCCTCCAAATTTTTTTCTAACGGCTATATTTAAAATACATCGGCCTTGACGTTGATAGGCAACTACCGATTCACTGTCGTAATAACTTTTAATGGTCGTGAAGCTTCATCTTCACGGTCTTGAACCAAAATTCACAGCCTTGATATTTTCTATGCCAATTTCAAATTTTAAAATTTCTTTAAGTGTGAACAACTTTTATAAGCGTAAAAATATTTCACGGGCGTGAATAATTTTTCACGACCTTGAAAACTCTTTCTGTGTCTTTGAGTCAAAATCATTCTTTAATAATTCACGGGCATGAATACATTTCACGGGCATGAAATTATTTAACGGTCATGAATGAATTTTCAAGGGCTTGAAGATCCTTTCTGAGTAAAATTTATACATTGCTTTGATCTTGTTTACGGGCATTAAGAATACTCACTGGCGTGAATCCCTGTTTTTTATTTCAATTACATCATCAAAATCATTATAGAGACAACAGTTGCTACAAATTGGTTCCCAACCGTTACCATGGAGTCGCAAGGGTGAGTAAGAAGTCCAGAAGGTCTAGAAGCTCAGTGACCAAGATGAGGCTGAAGTCGCAGTCACTACTAAGAAGTCATCAGAGGTCCAATAGCTTTGGCCCTCAGCAGGGCAATATTTGCAAGCGCGATAAAATTAGTTGCAGACACGACTCGAAAAAGATCATAGCCGCAAATGAAAAGTAGCTACTATGAAGTTCATCAACATAAGACAAGTTACGGGCACGATTGAGCAGTTGCAGCCGTGACTCGACAGAAGAAGACAAAAAAAAAACTAGTCTTTAGAAAAGTTGTGAACTGTATTTATGAGCATTTAATAGGGAAAAACTACTCTAATTCATGTTTGTGTATACATATGAGTTGGTGGGAAGCTCAAATGTAAGAGAACAACCTTTGTGAAGTATTCATTGAGCTATTGCACTAAATCATTCATATTTATGGCTTAAAGAGTTAAAAATTTGTAAAACAATTACTGTAAGCTATTTGTTGTAAATCTTTAAGGTTGTTAAAACTGATTGATTATTAAGAGTTTGAAAAAAAGTAAAAGGAGATTTACTTTTTCTCGTCTCTTATATTTCTTAAAAGTTTAAGTATGAGTTTTAGAAAAATACTTGTATAGATTTGAGTGTGAGTCTTGAGAAAATATTTGTAAATATTTAAGTGCGAGTCTATAAAAATACTTTATAAGATTTGATTGTAAGTCTAAATACTTGAGTTTGATCTTGTACCCGCAAAAAGATCAAGTGAAATACTCAAATATAATTTTAAGAAATGGATGTAGGCAAAGAGTTGATTGAACCACTATAAAATCTTATGTCTCATTTTTCTCTTCTCTTCCTTTTTCAATATTTTTATTTAGTCTTAATTTTTAAATACCTATTAATTCACTCACTCTTAATTATCAAAGAGACTTTCAAACTATCATTAGTTAATTTATTATTACTTATTATTTTTAATTAATTATTGCTAGTGAATATTAATAATTAATAAATAATTTATAGGTCACAACAACACAAATGTACAGATAATATATGATTCATAATATAATAATAATAAGTAAAAAAAATCGAAAATTATTGTCAAGTTTCTATATTTACTTCTTTTTCACTTTTCATCATTATCATGTAAGGGCATTTTACCATTAATATGTAGGATCAAGAAAATTTTAGTATTAAACTTAATGTTTCAAGTATCAAACTTTAAAATTAATTATACCTATTATTAATCTTTCTTTTAAAAAAAATTATATCTATTAGTAGTAGTTATACGATAAAATAAAATATAAAATATAAAATCGAGATTTTTAATTTAATTATATTATTAATTAGAGGAAATATAAAAATTATCTTACGAACAAATTTTATAATTAAACAATGGTCAAATGAGCATATAGTTTTCCTCATAGTAATTCAAATTAAATAAAAAAAAAAGATTATAATAATAAATTTTATGGTTTTTTTGAGATTTTCATATAAATCTTGAAAAAAATCAAGAAATCGATCTAAAAGGAATTTTTATTTTTGTTTAATTAATTAATACTAATATAATAATAACAATATAAATATAAAATCTCAGTTGCAATTAATTAATTTTTAATTTTACAATTAAAAATTAAATATGTAAAAAAAATTATTAAATTAAAAATATATAAAACAATTGATATCCAAACAAAATAATTAAACTTTTCATAATGACTTGATCGAATGTTCCCATAAAAAGTCATATAGTTCCTAAATTTAATTTGTAAGATAAAATATATTAATAGACAATAGATTAATACATTGTCCTTACAAAATGTCTGAGATTAGTTCTATGTTGAATTAAAAAATAGATTTAAAATTAAATAAACAATAAAAGAAATAGTATAACAAGTATAATTTTATATAGATTACAATCCTATGATCAAATTATAAATAAAAAAGCATTATAAGACTAAAATTGAAATACAAAAATTTTAGTTTTTGGATAATTATATATTTTTATTAATATAATAGAATAGAATTACAATCAATATCTAAAAAATCTAATTTAAAATAATCAAAAGAAAAAAGAAATTAAAATTATACCTTCCATCAGCATGATATATAATCAACTAAATCATGAAAAAATATATATGTGAAAAATTCAACATATCTTTAAAATTTATAGATAATATAAAAATTTAATGGATAAGTTAGTTCATATGAAATTATAAAATAAATTTAAATTCTACTATAATAAGATTTTATTATGCAATAATAATAATAATAATAATAATAGACTTCCAACTTAGAGATAAAAAATTAGTAAGAATGTTTTTGTCTATCAACATGTTCTTCCACTTCGGGTATATATATATATATTCCTAAAAAATAAAAAATAAATGGAAAATATTCTAAAATATAATTATGCTAAAATTATTTTAATGATTTAGTGATTGATTAAAATTTTTAAAACTAGATGTCTTGGTCTTATCATCATATTTATTATTGTATTTTTTAATATGTATTAAAAAAATGAAGAAAAAGGGTTCGAGCTCTAAATAAATATTAAGTAATTTTAATAATAAATAATATTATTTTAATTTTAATTTTTAAAAAAAATTATTTAATAAAATTAATTATTTTTATTAATTTATATTGAATTCTCATATCAAATCAAGTGCATTGACACACTATGCTCACTGGTCACTGTATGACCAAAGCCAAAGGTCATACTAATGTCTCCCATAAGCTGGCAGCCATGAATCCAAGAATCCAAGGCCTATATTATTATGCACAAATTGTCTTTTTTTTTTTTTTTTTTTCCAGTTTAAGAGTTTAAAAAAGAAAAATTATATAATTTGATTTTAGAATCTAAGTCATCAACTAATGTTTTCTTATTATTATTTTTTATTTGAATGCTTAAAAATAAATTTATGTGCAAGGATTTCATATATAATTTTTAAAACCATCCAATTTAACTGTAAATGTATTAATAGTGACTCACGTAATAGGTATTTAAAATAAACACAAAAATTTTAAGATTTTTAAATTTTTATTTATTGAAAACTGCCTCTAAAATAATGAATAATAAATTTAAATACAGTCTCAAATCTTAATATTAAAAAATAAAAGAAATAAATTTAAAAATAATAAAAATAAATTTGAAACTAAAAAATAACAAATGATTTTGAAAATAAAAATATAATCATTTATACTAACCAAGATAAAATGTTGTCGGACTAAAAAATCAATATTTATTAATATATTATAGATTTTATGACTCATTTCAAATTAAAATTAATATCATTTATTCATCTGTCAATAAAAAAAAATATATATATATTTGAACAATCATTTAAATTTTTACTTATCCAAACAATTCAAAAACTCTAAACTAACTTTTTCCACGTCAAATCTTTATAATTAATAGGGAGATTCAAATCTTATATTTTAATTTTTTATATTTTCTCATGTGATATAAATCAAAAATTATAATTAATTATTTTAAAATAGGGTTATATTAATTTTTTTTTTCTTCTAAAGATAAATATAGTAATTCTTAATATTAAAATAATTATTTATCATTCATTATGAATTATAATTGTAGTGACCATATAAAAATTAATTTAAAAAAATCAGTAATAATTTTTGACAGTGATCATATTGTCTAAACAGACTAAATTTAAACTAACTATATAGTAGTGAAAAAAAGTTTGAAAAGTTTTGGTAATAAGTAATATTTTTTAAAATTCCAACAATTTTTATTTACTTTATTAAGTGAATAAACACAGATATTAGAGTCAAAAATTATAATCCACTGTCATTAATATACAAATTATTTTTTTAACAATATCTTCCTCATGTTCATCGTACTATTAAAAATAAAAAATTTTAATGTTATTATCATTCAATATATAAATTTTTAAAATAAAAATTATTTATAATATTACTCCCTCTGTTTGGAGAACATATGCATGCTTCTACTTTCATAAAGATTAAAAAGTGGTTAATTTAGTAAAAATAATAATTTTTATTTGATATTTTTCATAAATATCCTTTCACTTATATTAATATATGATTATTTTAAAATAATTATTGCTTTTTTTTAATATTAAGTATCAAAATGATTAAGTTTCATTATTTTAATAAAAAAAATTAAAATTTCATCGTAGACTAACGCTGTTATTAATTCAACTAGTTCATTATTTGACGAGAAATATGAAAAAATACATATATATATTTTTTATTAATAATAATTAATGATTTATTGATAAAAATATAAAACATTAATAATAAAATATATTAAATAAAAATATATTTCTAAATTAACAAACTAACTACTCTTTGAAAGAGGAAAATAGTTCATAATTTGTGACTAACAAAAAAGGAAAGTGAGCTTAATTTTTATGGACAGAGTAAATATTATAAATATTTAACAATACCATTAATATGTTATTAATATATTATTATTAGTAACATTATCAACTTCTTGTTATATGTTTATACTTATTATTAATTATTATTTTTAACTGCATGTATCAAATAATATTCAATTAGTGTTATTGTTTTTTTAATATTTATATTTTAATTTACTCATAAGATATTCAAATTTAATTTAAATATTGTAATACTAATCTTGAATTGATTAAAACCTAATAAAATATATGACTTTTATATAATTTAAATATATTTATATTACTTAGAAGAAATTATTAAATATAACGGAATATGTTTCTTTTATTCACATTAAGATAAACTCATATATGATTTGAATGGAAATACATTATAATAGATTTATATCTAATTAGAATAAAAATATAATTATATGGATTTAATTTTATATATGAATAGAAAGTATGTATTCTGTATTATTTAATAATTTTTTATTATTTAATTGTGAACTCAAATTTATTCTATTTAATTAAAATTTTGAAGTGTACACTATGTTTGGATAGGGCTGCCTAACATAGATATTACGTTGAAAGAAACTTAAAAAGCCTAATAAAATGACATAGATTGCGTGATTTTCGGGCAGGGTACATTTATAAAGGTGACATAAATTAATATTTAGATTAAATTGGTATGTGATTTGAGTTTCTAAGACATGATGGCCCACCAAAGATAATAAATTAATCATTAATTGGTAAGCATGTGCAACTGCCAACAAATACAAGTCCATTAAGAGTATTTTCTATTTTTATTGACTTTTTAACCAAAAAAACACATCCCCTAATATCCCGTGACTAAGAAAATTATGTTCATTGCTAAAAAGTAAGAACTTAAGACTCAATTAATTCTATATATTGATTAATGTCTCGTGAATCAAGAAGAAACAAAGTTTTCAACAAATTAATACTGTCTTGCAGAGGTGATCACGATTTGGTTCGATTTAAAAATTTGAAATTTTTTAAATTTAAACGAAATTTCTAAGATTAAAAAATAAAATCTAGAGTCCTGAATTAAATAGAGAAAATATTCATTATCCCGAAAATTTAGTACAATACAATTCAAAAATTTGAGTATTCGAGAATTCGGTTACAATTTAAAATTTTTTTAATTCGGTTAGGATATTTTGATATTTTAATTTGATTCAAAAATTCGATTGAAAAATTCAGGATTGTATATAATTTTATAATATATATATAAAAATATTACAAATTTATAATTATATAAATAAAAATATATCTATAAGCAATAGTATAAGGACTATATATTATAAATATATAATTATATAAATATAAAAATATGTATATATTTATAATTATAATTATATAAATATAAATGAATTAGTTAATTGGTTTGAGTATGCCGAAATTCAATTCAATTTGAGTATAGTTTAATTCAGTTTGATTTTCGATAGAGATATCAAAACATTCTCGAATTGTCCCGTTATATTAATTCAGTTCGATTCAATTTAATTATTTTTTGGAATCTTAAAAAAAAAAAATTCGGTTATTTTTTCAGCTCGGAAAATCAGACCGATTCGAAATCTCCAAGTCCCGTGTTTAGCCCTACTCTCTTGTTCCTTTTACTGTATTGTTAGGAGAAATTACATAAAAATTAAGAAAATTATTAAAGGGTATTATTATTTTCACAGTTTATATTATTATTATTATTACAACTTAATTAATGAAATATATATATATATATATATATATATATATATTCAAGTCTTATTTTTTAAAAAATAAATTTCAATTTTAATTTACTTAAATAATAAAATTTTTATTTTATTTTAATTAACAATTTTTGTAAAATTAATTAAATAAAATATTATGAATGATTTATTTTAATTATTGAAGAGAAAATAATTTTTAATATACATTAATTGTTTTGTAGTATAATTCACTATAAAAAAATATTTGAATTAAAATTTATATTAATGAAAAGTATTTAGTTAAATTTTTTTATTTAAATAATATTATAGTGAAATATTATTTTATATTTATTTCACTTTTTAGTATTTATTAGTCTCAAGTTCATTCTATTTTTAATTTATTATTTTTATAAGAAAATAATTAAAAAGTCAGAGTTTAAAAATTTTATTTAATAAATTTATATTTATTTTTTATAAATTTAATTTTGACTGAGATTTAAATTTAAAATCTCATATATTTGAAAATAATTATAACACTAAAAAATTACACTTAATATATAAGGTTTGTTTTATTTTCAAATTATAACACTAAAGAAAATTT
This sequence comes from Aleurites moluccanus, assembly GCA_948193065.1. Classification (NCBI taxonomy): domain Eukaryota; kingdom Viridiplantae; phylum Streptophyta; class Magnoliopsida; order Malpighiales; family Euphorbiaceae; genus Aleurites; species Aleurites moluccanus. The sequence goes on from CANXYC011184919.1 coordinate 12,761, forward strand.
AAATTACAACAATAAAGAATTATACTTTATTTACACTTAAATGAATACTAATTAAACAACTATATTTGAAAATAAATTCTATATAAAATTTATTTAAAATATATTTACTAATAGTTTTAGTGTGTTATGATTAGTAACAACTTAATAAGGGAGGTAAGGAGGAGTGATATTTGGGAGCTATAAGGGAGAAAATTGGGAATAAAAATATTTTAGGTAAAGTCGTTTCAAGGTTGTCCAATGTATATCCGTTGAGTTATGTATTGTCGCACCCCAACTCCAGTGGTACGACGGTCCTAGGGTAAGGGTAGACTTAAGGCCACCATAAACCCGTAGAACTCCCACATTCTGAGTCTTACATACAATTATATCATATATTTAAATCATGCTATAATATATCATAATCCATTCAAGCATAAATCATTTATTTACTATATCATTCCATATCTTTCTCTTGTTTTTTAATGATCTAAAGAAGACATCTCTCATCAAAGAGGAACAAGAGTATCCAAAAGATAACCTTCATACATCAATATTCTATTATTCCCAAAAGACTAGCTACGGAGCTCTAGAATATACTCCAATACATATTATATCACGATACCATTAATAATTATACAAAGTATCTTAAAAGAATAATTACAATAAAACTTTTTCGAGGAAATAAGTCAAGAAGCTTGATCTTCTCTGCTAGCTCCCTCACGAGCTATACTATCACCTGAAATCCACAGAAGAGGAGTAAGCCTTCAACTCAGTAAGATATGAACATGTAGTAGAAAGGAGTGCATATACATACTTATATCAATGCAAAATTTATGAGAAACATTTCTTTCAAGAACATAATCAGAATCAGGATATAGTTAAGTTTACAAGAAAACAGAAGTGTTCACAATCAAAATAACACTATCAAATATCATGGCAGAACTACAAAATGATCGATAGCCATGCTACCTCTCATAACAGAGCGCATCAGTAGACCTTGCTACCTTATCGCAAACGCATGCTTGGCCAGGCATACGCCTAGAGCTCCTGGTCCCCTCTAGGTGGAACA
>CANXYC011184963.1:0-51017 GCA_948193065.1 Aleurites moluccanus
TATATATTTATATATAAGTTAATGAAAAAACTACATCATATAAATTTAAGTGTGACTTTATAATATAAGAGATTAGTAGTTCTAACTTTTAACACAATCAACTCTTCTTTAAGAATTCTTGAAATATTTAAATAAAAAAAATAATGTTAAGTAATCAAAATTTTGAGGATTAATAATCAAATTCTATAATTTCGAGCCCAAATGTAATTTCAACTATATATGTATTATTTATTATTCAATAATTAATATTATAGTAGGATTAGGTATTTTATCAATCTTACTTAATATTTTATCAGAAGGATATAAATTTTTATTTTTTAATCTAGTTAATTTCGAATAGAGTATGAATAATAAAATAAATCGACTGAAATATATATAATATTATATATTTTTGTTATAAATATTATATTTATATTTACATAATATGAATATGTTAAATATAACATGTGAAAAAAAATACGTAATATGATGAAACAAAAATTTAAAATATTTCTTTAAAAATGTATAAAGAATATAGGAAATTAAAAAAGAATAATATCCAATCCCATCTATCACCCGACCCAATTGAGTTGGGTCAGGTAGAGAAAATCAAAACCAGATCGGGTTTGGGTTTTTGCAAAATCCGTTCTGTGAGGCCCATCAGTCGGCACCAAAGCCCAATCTCCATTTTTCAAAACTCGGTTTTGCCGATGAACGAACTCAGTAGCAAGCATACATGAGCCAACTCCTCCATGGCACCAGACTCAGCATCCAAGCATGGAAACGTTGCATCTCCCTTGCGGAACGATGTGCAACCATGAACCAAATCAAGACTCTTCACGCAATTTTCATTGTTCATGGTATCCATAGAAACAACTATGCTCTAAGCAAACTCATTACCTTTTGCGCTCTTTCTCCACATGGTAATCTCTCTTATGCTTCCCTTTTGTTTAATCAAATTGAAATGCCCAATTCATTTATTTATAACACCCTTATTAGAGCTTATTCTCGTAGTTCAAACCCTCATTTAGCTCTTCACTATTTTCATACCATGTTAAGAGATTGTAATTTGAGACCTGGAAACCATACTTTTCATTTTGTTCTCTTCGCTTGTGGAAATGCTTGTTGGATTGTTTTGGGTAAGCAAATTCACTGTTGGGTATGTAAAAATGGTATGATTTTAGCAGATGGGCATATTCAAACTGCGGTTGTTAGGTTGTATACAGAGTGTAAAGTCATTTATGATGCACGTAAAATGTTTGATGAAATTCCTCATCCAGTTGTTGTTCAATGGAATGTGCTTATTAATGGGTATGCTCGATGCAATTTGGGAAGTGAGGCTTTGAGGGTTTTTCAACATATGTTTGTTATGGGGGTTGAGCCTGATGAATTTTGTGTGACTACTGCATTGATGGCTTGTGCTCAGTCTGGAGCTTTCTGGCAGGGGAAGTGGATTCATGAATATATCAAGAAGAAATCATTAAAATTGGATGTATTTGTTGGGACAGCCCTTGTTGATATGTATGCAAAATGTGGATGCTTAAATATGGCTTTGGAAGTCTTCGAGGGGATGCCTAAAAGGAATGCATTTTCATGGGCATCCATGATTGGGGGGTTTGCAATACATGGGTATGCAAAGGAAGCAATTCACTGCTTGGAGAGGATGCAGGCAGAAGACAGGCTTAGGCCTGACGGGGTTGTTCTCCTTGGGGTCTTAATGGCTTGTGCTCATGCAGGGTTGCAAGAAGAAGGCCAATTTCTTTTAGACAACATGGAAGCTAGATATGGGATAGTACCTAGACATGAGCACTATAGTTGTGTTGTGGACTTGTTATGCAGGGCAAGTCAATGGGATGAAGCACTAGCTCTTATAAAGAGGATGCCCATGAAGCCACTTGCATCAGTATGGGGGGCTGTATTAAGTAGTTGTCGAACCCATAAAAATGTTGAGCTTGCTGAACTTGCAGTTAGCAAACTTCTACAGCTAGAAAATGGTGATAAGGCTGAAGAAGAGGCAGCTTTGATTCAGTTGTCAAATGTTTATTCGAATGCGGAGAAAGATGAAGATGCAAGGAAGATACGTAGGATGTTTGGTGAAAGAGGGATGAAGAAACCACCAGGGTGTAGTTTGATAGAAGTTGATGGGATGGTGAATGAGTTTGTCTCTGGAGATGTATCACATAAAAATCTAGCTCAAATACATGCAATACTAAAACTATTATTGCCAGAAGTAATTACACCATCTCAATAGCTAATTCATCAATACACACCTCTCTCTTAAAAAGGAAATGTATATCCACTGGTGGTCATGGTTTACATTATTTTGATAATTAGCATACGCGCTCACAAGGAGTGTAGCCTTTTGTTTTAGGCTTTTAGCTCGTCTGCTGGTTTGAATTGCAGAACCTTAGCGGTAAGGGAAGCTGTCAGGTTTATGATTGCTAGAAGGATTCCAGAAGTGATTGCAGAATCTGATTTTTAGTGGTGATTACAAGCATTCTCAATCATGATGCAGATTTAAATAATAAAATGATTAGTTGAGGAGGTGACAGATTTAACTGATCATTGGGAGGAAATTTTCAGCTTTTTTATGGTGAAGCCAATTGAGTAGCTGACTGGGTAAGGTAAACGCTCCGATACCTTAGTTATCTGTTTATTTATATATAGGAAAACAAGCATAAAGCAATTGATACTTCTTTATAAAAAGAAAATAAGAAAACAGGTTCTGTTTATTTCATGGAATTTTTTTTCTTGAAACATATTTTTCAATTCAATGTTTAGAGGGCACATTTTAATTGATAGATATTACAAATTTATCATTAAACAAATTTTCAATTTAATCTTCATTTAACATATGTTATAAATCAAACACTCAATATACATGATAAATCCTGAATTGACATGAAAATCCTAATCCTTCATCTTTCCAAACCCTACCAATATTGAACATAAGAAAGGATCTTAAAAGTTTAATACTGTACATATATATGTACCCCATGAGAATCAAAGTGAGAGAAACTTAGTTTATGCTTTAGTATAAGCTATTTCATAACCTTATATAGTGCACAGAGCAGATCCCTTCACTTACAATGCTAAACTAAGTTTCAAAATCCATTGGAAAGCATGATCATGATTGCTAAATCTGAGCATTATTGTCACATACCGTTGGAAATGGAAGTTGCAGATCCTATTGTATTGCAAGTGAACTCTCAGGTTGTGCAATATTTGATGCCCCTGGTAAATTGCACAAGAGAAGCATTGTTAGATTAAAGTCTAAAAAAAGAAAAAGAAAAATAGAAATCACCAAAATATGAATCCAACATCTTTAGTTATGTTTAACAAGCTATGCTCATACGTAATGCTTTTAAAGTTTGTTTGGCATTGTTGTTTGAGTTGTTGAGAAAAGCACTTTGTTGAAAACATTGATTATAAGTCTCGAACGTTTTAATCATAAAATAAATTTCACATGTTTTAATCATAAAAGTTTCAAAACAGTTAAACAATATTCTAAAACTGTTTGTCTCAATATCATTTTAAATAGTATTTTTCTGGAAAAACATTTTCAACTTCAATGCCAAATCGGCCCTCAAATAAAAAGAAATGCAATGTAATAATTATTAGCATTCTTAAAAACCCTCAATGGCTATAAAAGATTAGAAATTTAGAATTTTTAGTTTTTAGTTTTTTGGTAGTATATATATAAAAAAAAAATCTTAAACTATGTTTTAATGTTGTTCAAAACATTCATAGTAGGATTATAAATTGAGGAATTTGATTCTAATTACTAAGCCTTTTAAGCATTAAGCATACATAATGAAACAAATATATTAATTAACTTAAACTTACAAAACCAAATTAAAAACTAATTACCTTTGCCTAATGAAGGAACTACAACAACATTCATAGTTGCATTGTTAGGAGGAAGATGTAAACGAAGAGGATAAAGTTTCCCATTCAATGGATTTCGAGAACACACCAAAATATCATCTAAACCTGTCTCCTCCTTTAATTTCAGCTTCAATTCTTCTACCCCATTTCCTTTGAATGTGAAGGAAAGCTTTTTATTTTCATCAATATGTCCTTTATCGTTTGCCACATTATAATGAATTAGTCTTCCTTCATTTTTCATAGGGATAGGAATACCCGCAATTGAACCATCAGACTGCAACAAATTTAAAAAAAAATCATTAGTTGTTATTTCATGTAAATTCATTTTGATGATCATCAAATATCACTCTTATTTTATTTATTTTGTTGCAATTTCATCACTAAATTTTAATTATATAGTAATTAGGATGTTTTATGTGATTTGGATATGAATTTCATAGAAAGATGACAGAAATTAAGAGTCTGTTTAATATTAAAAAAAATATATATTATTAAAACATATATTTACATATGTTATTTGATATATCATAATAGAAAATTCAAAAAAAAAAAAAATCAACAATTAAAAATCAAAATAAACAATAAAAAATAAAAATAATACTAAACAAACCTCAAAATTTGTGAAATTTGGTTTTGAATCCACATCTCATTTTTAATATTATGATATGTTAAATTATATACTTATATAGTATATTTAATGAAATTCTTATCAAAATCTCTCCATTTCTTCAATCTCAATAATAAAATAATTAAATCTCAATGATCAAATGATAACAAATTAAAATTTTATAACCACAATGAAAAATTTAATCAAATTGAAACATAATCCTTTAAAAAATTATTCAATTGAAAGGCAAACCATTCAAATCGAAACTGAAAAATGAAAATCAAGGAAATGAATAATTTAACAAACCTCTGTTCTTGATAATGTAGGAGCTGAAGTTAGCCAAATTGCAGTGAGCGAATCAGGCTGATTATTATCACCATCAATACACGACTGCGGCGGAGGCGGCGGTGGCGGCAAAGGATCATGTCTTCTTCTAATCTCTACAACATCAATATCCCATAAAATCCAATCTTGTGTAGAACTTCTATAAGGAATATCATGAGTTATATGATTTCGCCATGGCGGTAACCCTGCATTTGCTCGTAGAAATTGTCCATAACGAGTTTTAAGCTTGATTTGAACACCTTCTCTAATGGGTTCCCATTCAATTGATGAATCTAATCTTCTTGGAATTGTTTGCAGCACTTTTTTACTTGTCATTCCTAGAAGAAATGGCATATTTGAAGCTGTTAAATATTTTCCATAACAGCTTTTCAAACGCAAAACTTTTGCGTTTTCAGCGATTTCAATCGTCCATTTTGCGTTTTCTATTGTACCGTTGCGGTCTTGGGTTACGTTTTCTTCATCATCTTCAGCTATTAAGTACTTTTCGTGGTGGCTTCGAAGTCGAATTACTTTGGCTTTTTCGAAAAATTCCATTGCGTTGTTCTGTATTTTGATATGAACAATAATTAATTTTTTACAATTAAATTTAATCTAATTATTAATAATGTTGCTTAGAAGTATAATGTCAAAACATTTTTAGATCTAAATATTTTCTTATAGTATTCATAAGGCTATCTCCTAATTTTATCAAATAAATCTAAACAAAAATTTGTTTATATATTAGCAAATAATTCCATTAATTAACTAATGTTGATAATTAGCGTGTATTAAAATATAAATCTCACGTCGATTAAATAGAAAATATATGACTTTTTAATCTCAATAGCTAATTTTTAAAGTTAACGCTCTTAAAATTATATAAGTTTTAACATTTCTAACATAATATCAGTATGAAAAAATAATTAAATCTCTGTTAAATCATAATTTGAATTGAAATTTTAATAATTTGTAACTATCAACTGAGATTAATAATAATTATTTTAACTTATTTGTCACTTAAAGGTAAATATTAAAATATAAATCTCATATTTATTAAAAAGAAAATATTAAATGGAGTTATCGTGTTTGCTAATTACATTATGCAAGGAATGTTTACAATTCAGTTAACTAATTATTTTAACAGGGATATAATAATTATTTATTAATTCATTTCAAATTAATTTAAATATCAGTCAAAATATAATAAATAATAATAATTAAAATAAATTATATAAATTTTTTATTTTCACTATAATGATTTGGGGATGTCTTCTAATACTTGATTTAAATATATCTTGTTATATAAAATAGTTTAGAAGAGAAAACATGAGGTTAATTGGTAGCTCAAATGGTTAGGTAGGGTGAGAAACTTGATGTACAAAATTGACTTTAATCTATCAAACTAGAAAAAAAAAATATTAAATATGGACTTATTCAATTTGTTGTCAATTTTGAATTCCATTATTCTATTTCAAAATTTTATTTACATTTCCATTTATAGTTTCAAGTTAACTAAAATAAGGAATTAATAAGAAAGATAAATTAAGAAACTCATACCTCTCTTTTTGTTGAATGTCTATTATCACCAGTACTAGACACAGAATCCACCACCGGAGATTCAATTTCCGAACACTCCGAACCAGCAAAATCCGATGAAAACGAAGAAGAAAAGCTCGAAACATGAACTGAATCAAATTCTAATATATCTACCATTTCAACTTTCCAAAGCACCCAATCTTGTGTAGCAGTTCTATGTGGAATATCGTGTGTGATCGAATTTCTCCATGGCGGCGTGCCTCCATTGGCGCGTAAATATTTTCCACCTCTCGTCTTTAATTTAACATAAAACCCCTCTGTTCTTGGCTCCCAATCGATTGAATTATCCTTTTCCGATACTGGAAAAGTTTGTACGACTTTTTTTCCAGTCATACCTAGTAAGAATGGATAGTTTGAAGCTGTTAGATACTTGCCATATACACTTTTTAATCTAATGACGTGAGAATTGCCTTGAATGAATTCTACAGTCCAATGAGCCCTCCGTGAAGATCCATTGTGGCTTTGCCTCACTGTTTCTTCATCTTCGTCTGCAATTAGAAACTTTTCATGGTAGCTTCTTAGTTTTACTGCTTTGGCTTTGTTGAAGAACTCCATTGTTGATTACAAGGAAATTAAGAGAGCAATGAAAGAAAATGGAATTTTTTTTTTTTTTTTTTTTTTTTTTTTTTTTTGTGGATGGAGCTATGAGAATAGAGACATTAATGTTAGTAGAAGTACGTAATAATGATATATAGGTGAAAAATACGTACTTGTGACTTGTCAAACAATTAATTAACTTGAATTGGTCAAATAAATGAAAAAGTTGACTTGGGTATTCAAGTTGATCAATTAAGAAGTTTCTCTTTGCTGACGCCTGTTTTATTGTTTCTAAATTGAAACAAGTATCATTAAATTACATTATTTCAATGATTTCAAAAGATGACAAATGGGTGAGGTAGTAAGGTTGATAATTCAAAATATCTTTAAATAAAGGTGATGAATCTTTTTGTTTAGGCATGAATCTAGAATAGTATTTTGGATCTGTAAAATAAAAAAATAAATATTAAAATCTTAACTCTGTACTTATTAAAATTTCTTCGATATTTAAATTAATAACTAAACTTCTTAGAATTTTTAAAGAAAGATATCAATTTTAAAAGAAAAGGTGTTTTATTAGTAAAATAAGATTTATTATAATTAAAATTAGTTAACAAGAGTGAGGAGTGACTTCCCATTTTATAATATCTCAACTAAGTTGATGGATGATAATAAGTAGATAAATGGTAGCCTCTTATTAGTGGATAAGAAATGTATTTGAATTGATAGGATGAATAATCCTTTTTATATTGGTCTTTCTATTTCATACATGCATTTAGTCACTGTTATGAAAAAGCACCACTATCATTGTAGGTGGAGTGTCGCCTTAGGCATTGCTTAATTTTAACATATCACATTCTGTCCATATGATAATTGCTACAATTGTCTGCTTCAATGACGAGGAGAAACTTCCAATTACAAGGACGAGGAAAAACTTCCAAGACGAGTTGAATCTTCGCTTGATGAATCTGATGAGGACAACCTTCAAAATTGAGTTGATGCCTCGCTACTCAAGTCTCATGAGGACAACCTCCGAGGATGAGGACAAGTCTTTGAGATCTTACCAAATAAGTTCTAGACTTGAAAGGGTATAATTTTATTAACTAATTGCATATTTTAAATCCACAAGTGAACATCTCTTAATGAACTTATCTCATCTTAAGTCTAAGGCCATCTCTAATCTACAACACCAAAATGCAGTCAATTTTACACTATTTTGTAGTTTATATCATATCAAACAGTAATTTCATCTCCAACCATAACTCCATTTCTAACATCATTTTTTACACTAAAAAAAAAAACTCTTTTTATATTCTTTTTTATCTATTTTATATAATTTATTATAATTCCCAGCTATTTTATAATATTTCAATAATTGCCTATAAATAAATATGATTTACATATTTATTAAAAAAAATTAATTATTAATTTAGCAAAGTGATAATATAACAAATTAAATTATAATATTTTATTAATTAAAATGACTCATTTATTATTTATATATTATTTAGAACAAAAGTAAAAAAAAATAATGAATTTTTAAAATATTCGTTTTAATTATATACTTTTTAGATATAAAATAAAAAATTAAAAAAAGAAAAAGAAAATGACGTTAATGAATAGTAGAATATCAAATTTAGTGTTCTACTATTCATCAACACCATTTTGCAATGCAAAATGGCATCCGGTTAGAGATTAAAATCTACTGCAAAATGGTGTAACACCATTTTACAGTCCAGTTGGAGTTGCCCTAATAAGATGGATTATTTTTATTCTAATCAAAGGTGAATTTAATTTCAGAATATTATATTTTAATGTATTTAAAATTAGATTATTTTGAATTGCGAATAAATTCAATTATGCATCATATTAATTTTCATGAAAAATAATAATTTATTTTTTAAGTTAAATTTATTATTATATTTTTAAATGGACACTTTAATATACTTACAACTAATTATGTTATTTTTATAATGTTTAATATTATAGTGGTCATAATAAGGATAAACTAATAGGAAAAATATAAATTCTTAATATTTATGTCAAAATAAATATGAATTATTATTTACGGATAGAAAAAGTAATTAAATTTCTATCAAAATTTAAAATAATAATCTTATTAAAATAAAATTAATGTTGATTGATTTTACTAATATAAGTTGAAATTTAGTACATATTGAATTTACATCAATTTAAAATGATATGAATCCGAATGATATGTAAATTGAAGTCTAGGTTAATGATTAATCATTTGATGGACTTAAATGTGACTCATTTGAATTTAACTTGATATTATCATAATTTTATTTTATTTTAATTAAAAAAATTCATAAATCTTAGATTAATTTTTATGGAAAAATTAAACCTAATGAATAATTCCATTGAACTCAGAATTCACAAATATAGCCTCAATTTGAATTAATTTTTCTATCTAAAATATGATGTTTTAATTTTTAACAAATTTACCTTTAATTGTGATTTAAACTTAATGTCCCATAATTTTATAGACAACTTTAATATCATTAATAAAAAAATAATATAAATATGATGTTTCAATTTGGAGTAGGGAACTAACAATTGTTATTCTACTTTTTTACCAATAAAAAAAAATGAATAAATGATATTAAAAACATCAAATTTTGATTTTTTGAATGTAATCATTAAAAAAAAATATATTACCATTTGATACTTAAACTTTAATTTTTTCAATCAAAAGTCCAAAAATCAAAAAGTCATTGACAGGAGTACTACATGATAGATCACCCCACACACCATGTCATATCCAATATGATATATAAAAATACTAAATTTTGATATTTTTTTAATATAATAATTAAAATTTAACTTATATAAATTCAATATGATGTATTGAGTAAAATATTGAGATGACGTGTCATGTTACGTCAATCACTAATAGAAAATAATCATATTATCTTTTTTTAAAAAAAAATTAAAAATTTAAATATTCGCTATTAAGATTTTTTTTTTTAATAATCATATTAAAAATAATTAAAATTTAATAATTTTTAGTATCATTATCCCAAAAGATTGACACTACCTAAAACTTGACCATAAATGAGCTATAACCCACCCCACCTATACAAGTGTGATATAGCTTGTTATTTAAAGATCAAACTTGACCATCTTACTCTTTTATCTAATTTATTTTTCAAATAGTAAAGATAACTTTTGGAGACTTCAAACTTATTTATTTTTCATGTTTTTGTGAACTAAATATATCATCATATATGAACAAAGGAAAAGGATAATTTTTGTTTCAAACTAAACTATAAAAAGAATAAAAAATTATAAAGTGAAAAGAAACAAAATAACTCATGCTATATTGTAATTTAGTGAAGAAAACCATAAGACTAATATGATTATGTTATTGTATTATTAACTATATAATTATTTTCTTAACATTACAAAAAGCATATAACTCTTTAGTAAATGGTCACATGAAAAATAATTAGAGATTGATAATTAGCAACCTAAACCTTAACCCTAATCTTAATCTTATCACTCTCATGTGATATTATTAGATTATATCCACGAGTATTTATTAAAATTTAAATTTATAATTTCGACGTGAAAATTTTATTTATAATAAGAATATAAGTTTATTATAATTAAAAATACAAGAAAAGTGATAATATAATACAAAATGGGGGCATTTGCTTAGTACAAATTTACCAAAAAGACCCTAATATTCAATTTTTGTAATCCCAAATCTAAAAAATACCAGCATATAAATATGATATGAGTGTTAAGATACTGAAAGAGTTCAAAAAAGGTACGGATACGTACTAAATAGGATAGTGTTCAAAAAATTTTAACAAAAGAATCACAAAAATGATGCCATTTTCATCTTCAATAAGCTCTTTATTGGTTGTGTTTAATCTTTTGCTAATCTGTTTATGTTTGGCTTGTTTATTATTGCTAGTTGTGCTTATGACTATTAAAAAAGAAGGCAACATTACTACAAAAACAAGCCAAGCCTGTGCAGTTTGCAAGTATCAAAGAAGAAAATGCACCAAAGATTGTATATTAGCTCCTTATTTTCCTGCTGATCAACAAAAAACGTTTCGAAACGCCCGTCGGCTTTTCGGTGTTCACAACATTTTGAAGATACTAAAACAAGTGCCTGAAGATCGAAAAGAGGAGGCTATGAGATCTATAATTTATGAGTCTAATATGAGAGCAAAATTTCCTGTTCATGGCTGTTGGGGAATTATTTGCCATCTCCAATTTCAAATGCAACAACTCATACATGAAATTTGGCATGTAAATAAGGAAATTGAATCTTATAAGCATAGATTTGATGGTAATTTTTTTGATAATGGAAATCAAAATCCAAATGGAAATGTTGCTGATTCTTTAGTGCCTACCAGGGTTAATAGTAACATTACTTGTAATAATAGTAAAATACAGCTTGATTCTATTCAACAAGAGATGGAAGTTTTTCTTGACACATTTGTTGATGACAAACAATCTCATCCTGAATCTAAAGAAGCCCATCAATTAAGGTAATTTTTCCTTCTTTTTTTAATTTGATCTTACTTTCATTTACTGTTTGATTAAAAAAATTAGTGTTATATTTTTATTTTTTCAAGAGAGTAGATATTAAAGATCAAACCCTAATTAATTTCCTGTATTACGTGGCATGAACTCGATTACTGGATTTATTGTATTAATGTTTGATTTGCTTGCTTGCTCTAAGTTAGAATTTTATGGTGTGCTTAATTAGTATTTTTCCTTGACAACTACTAATGCCAATGAAATTTATATGCAGTGCAGAATCATCGTTGAAAACTATGAGAACTCATTAATGCTGCTTCAAGTTTCAGTCTCAAACCTACCAATTGCAGAATGATTACACGAAGATGAATCAATTCTTTCATATATTATTAATAATTACTACTACTATTATTATTATTATATAGACATATATACACTTTTTCTTCTCAAATTAATTTCCACAATTTTGATTTGGTTCTTTCAATTTATTTCATTCATTAATAAGAAGTGTGAAATATTAGTAAACATGTTGAATTTTTTGGATGAATTCAATTTCCTTATATGTTTATTTAAGAAGAGAAAATCAATGCAGCATATAAAAATCCATACTTGAAGAAACCACTAATTAAAGATGCATACTCATCCTGCATACCTTTTTAGTTATTAATCAAGGATGGGATTTTCTTCTAGTACTTGTCAAAATGACAGAGAAAAACTCTTACTATAATAATGGATGTGTGAGACTCCAACTCTCCCACAATACCTAACGCCAATTGGAAAAGTCATATGGTATAATTTCTCCTTTATCATAACTTTTAATAAAAAAAAATACGCACATTATGGACATTTTACTTCCATAGTGTCCATATAACTCATTTCTTACGAAAACCTGTACTTTCCTTTTCTAAATATGAACTTTCCTTTCCTGAATATGAAACCCGCTTCTTTATTTATATTAGGGTACAACTCATTTAAATCACAATTTAATGACCGTCAACTGAATTCGAGAAAATGAAGAGCAAATATTATAATTTCTCCATCTATATATGTAATATAAGTAAATTTGATTCTATAAGCAGAAACGACTCGTTACATTGAATTCAAAAATTTATTTTCTACACTTTTTAGGAAAGTGTATGTTAAAATTATGTTATGAACTTGAAAAGTAAACTTATTCTTATTTTTAGACTTTTGAAAAGAAAAAATTATAATATTAAATTGAAAAGATAATTAATTAATCGCAGATATATAAAATATTTATTAAAATTTTCAAATTTTTCTTTATATCCCCACGAAACTTCACTACTGTCATAGTGTGAACTTAATTTTAAAAAATTAATTCTTAAAGTTTGGTAATTATTTTCCTCCTTAGTAGGGATATTGCTTAAAAAGAATCAAGATAACAACATGCCTTTTTACTCGAGGAAATATTATGCACAATGCATATATCTATTTTAAACATGTGCTTTTTGAAACTCAACTTTTGATTTCATTAAAATTAAAAAATAAATTAAAACACGTTTTCCGATAATAAAATTAGCTAATATTTTATATTTTATTTTGTGAAAGAATTAGTTAATATATTAAGTGGTGTAGATAATTAAATTTAATATTTAAAATTATTCTTTTAATATTTTATCATTTAAAATTATTTAACATCGTATTAAAAATTTAAATTTAAAAATTATATCACTTAAATTATTACGAATTATATGGGATAATCAGTTATTCAGACTCAAATTATATAATCAAATTATAACAAGAGCGTTACGCTAGTTGTGGAAATTTGACCCAACACCTTATACGAAAACCGTGCTATGTTTTACTTGTAATTTATTACTTGGCATCATTTCAGGGTACAGAAGGGCCAGAACGAGAGTAAGCAGGTGAATTCCAGACAGCAACATCGACTCTTCTTTTTTCTGTATGTTAACTGAAAAATCAGTAGCTTGTCTTTCCTTTTCAACCAAATTTTCCAATGCTCGATTCTTCACTGCTACATTTCACTCCTTTTTTTCTTCTTTTCAGTCTAATTACCTTTCGGATTCCCAGACCAAACAAGCCCATGCCCGTATCATCATCTCTGGTCTTGCTGGCAATGCTTCTCTCATGGGTCAACTCCTCACATTCCTTGCTCTCTCTCCATCAACCCCATTTCACTATTCTCTCTCTATTTATCAAACACTTAAAAACCCATCTATTTTCGCTTCTAATAACATGATTCGATGCTTTACAAAGAGCCAATCGCCTCTTAAATCGCTTCGTCTTTACTCGTCTTCTATGTTGACAAGCTGTGTGAGACCCAATAATTATAGTTTTACTTTTTTATTGCAAGCTTGCGGAAAGGGTTTGGGTTTATATGAAGGGGTTCAGTTACATTGTCATGTGGTGAAGCTTGGGTTTTCTGAGGATGTTTATGTTAGAAATGCTTTGATTCATTTGTATTCTGCTTGTTGTTTGATTGAAAGTTCAAAAAAGGTGTTTGATGAGAGTCCGCATAGGTGTGATGTTGTTACTTGGAATGTTATGTTGGCGGGTTTAGCAAGAGATGGACAAGTTAATGTTGTCGAAAGGATGTTCGATGAAATGCCTGTGAGAGATGTTATCTCATGGAATACTATGATTATGGGTTATGTGCATAATGGGAAGCTTGAACAAGGCTTAGAGTGCTTTAGAAGAATGAGAGAAAATGGATTAATTCCAAATGAGGCTACATTGGTGATTGTACTTTCGGCATCAGCACAATTGGGTTTGCTTGAACATGGTAGGTTAGTTCATTCTATTATAGATTCATTGAATGCTCCAATGACAGTTACTCTTGGGACAGCCCTACTTGACATGTATGCGAAATGTGGCTGCATTGAAAAGTCTAGGCTTTTGTTTGACAAAATGCCCCGAAGAGATATTTCGACATGGAATGTCATGATTTGTGGTATGGCCTCACATGGTCTTGGGAAGGAATCTATTGCACTCTTTGAGAGATTCTTAAATGAAGGACTTCGCCCAGTGAACGTAACCTTCATTGGTGTTTTGAATGCTTGTAGTCGAGCAGGTTTGGTCAAGGAGGGAAGACGTTATTTCAAGTTAATGACAGACAATTATGGTATTCAGCCAGAGATGGAGCACTATGGGTGTATGGTTGATCTCTTGGGTCGAGCTGGTTTAGTCTCCGAGGCTATTGAAATGATTGAGAACAATGTTGCCTCACCAGACCCAGTATTGTGGGCAACACTTCTTTGTGCTTGTAGGATTCATGGATTAACTGAATTAGGTGAAAACATTGGGAATAGATTGATAGAATTGGATCCAACCTATGATGGACATTATGTACAATTAGCCTGTATTTATGCCAAGTCCAGGAAATGGGATGAGGTGTTAAGAGTTCGAAGGTTGATGGCTGAAAGGAACACTAGTAAAGTTGCAGGTTGGAGTTTTATTGAAGCCCAGGGAAGAGTCCATCGATTTGTTGCAGGGGATAGAGAACATGAGCGTACAATAGAGATACACAAAATGCTTGAAATAATTGAAACTCGTGTAGCTAGAGCTGGCTATTTTCCTAACATTTTGTCTGTTTTACATGACATTGGGGAGGAAGAAAAGGAGAATGCAATTAAGGTGCACAGTGAGAGGTTAGCAATTGCTTTTGGTTTTTTAGTGACAGGAGCTGGGGATTGCATTCGAATTGTAAAGAATCTAAGAGTTTGTAGAGATTGTCATGAGGTGACCAAGATGATATCCAAAGTTTTTGAGAGGGAGATCATAGTGAGAGATGGGAGCAGATTTCATCACTTTAAGGAGGGGAAATGTTCTTGTCTTGATTATTGGTAGAATAGCCATGCATTCTGTTCACAGTAGTTCCTGTTCTTTATAATTCTTTTTTTCCTTATCGACTGCATGCTTGTTAATCTATATGGGAAGCTTCAATGATTGAGACACATATGACTTTATGTTCAAGGGTTACTGGAAATGGTCAGAAGAAAAAAAGGCTCAACTTCAGAAAATGTCTGTTATGTGGACAAACTGTCGAATGAGGATAGAAATTCTAGATACTTATCCAATTCAAATGATATTTTTGAAGGGGAAGAAGATGCTAGCTAATTTAAAGATGAAAATCAACTCATATCTGATAATGATGATTTGAATGATAGAAAAGGACAAAAAACAATGAATACATGGAAGAGAAATGTGGGAAACCCATATGCAATTAAAAGAAAGGTGAAGTAAAAAACAAAAAAGAGTTCAGTGGATGGGGATAAAAAAAAAATTCCTCTTTGCTTCCTTGCCTCCATTGGTAATGAAAGACACAACCCAAGAATTATCACAACATTATGTTACTGCCATCATTTTAGGGTACTACAACAAACACAAGCTTTTTGACCAAGTGAAAAAAGAGGAAGTTGTATGTGATGCGAGGTTGAAATCTCTTCTAGGAAGGAAATAAGTTTATAAGAAAAGTATGGACAACATTAAGACACCCCCATTTTGATGAAATTTTGAACAATCAAAGGATGAGTTTGGACGTAATTCAGAAATTAAGGGTGAGAATGTCTCAGCGGGCTGTAAAAGGCAGTGAAACTTGAGCATAGATAGAAATTTCAAAATAAAGAAGCAATACCAGATGCAGCAAGGTTATTTTGCATCTGTCATTGCTGAAATTTGAAAACATCATACCTCTCTACTTAACAGGAGTTTAGTGGAGGAGCTGTCAAAACAACCTGAAACTTTGGATGCTAAAGTAAGAGGAAGATTCGTGAGAATCAGATCTGAATCAGAAGAAACAGATCATCTGATCCATATAACTATTCACAGAAAAGTCTCATCAGCTTCTAAATTGACGGGTAATTCTCTCATTGATAGCTATAATTTTTAAATACATTTAGATTAAGTTAATCATCTGTAATCAAGATAAAATTAATTGATTTGATGAATTGCATGACCATTAACACCGTTATTTTTCAAGCGTTGGAATCAAATATGCTAGATGTTCTACTATCACACAGCACACCAAATAGCAATGCCCCATTACATCCAACCTACTTCAACTTTTTGGTTGACGTGTTATCCATTATCTCATGATTCTCATTCCTTGTCATTAATAGATCCAATCCAAGTCCTCAAAAAATGAGTGTTCTTAGATAATTGTGGACTATTACATGTTTACTAAAATTGCATTCCATTTGTTTTGTTTTATCCAACTTGGTAACCTGAAACCATTTATGCTATGGCTTGGATGGGAAATTTTGAGATGAGGGGATTCAAACGTTATCGAGGTTTATATTTTTTGAATGAAAGTTATCACATTCTGTAATTTAATAGATTTGTCAAAGTGTATGAGAGCTTTTGTATAGCTAGATTTGAAAATTACACCTTTCTATAGGTATTTCAAATCTACCCTCAAGGATTTTATTTTTATTCATGAATATAACCATATAGAAGTTTTCTTTTTTTCCAATTTTCTGTAAATTTCTATCGATCTCCCAACACAAAATTGTAATGGATCCCCAGGGATAAAGTAACAAACTGATTTTGCAAGACCTAGGATCATGCTTTTTAAGTATGTGCTTGATATTGTTACTCAAAAGTTCAATTGTACGAGTATATATAATTTAACCAAATTTAGTGTTATTTCTCTATTATAGAGCAAATGTTGCAAGCCAGCAATAAAGGAACTGGATACGAGGAACGGGTGCAACAGCATCACTTGTGGTAGTGGAGATCATCACATTCATCAAACAGAGTCATCAATCTGCTGTTGAAGTAAAGGAGAGCCATCCCAAAACTTCCTATCCTGACATTCACCCTGAACTAGGGTCAGGACTAGCTTGCTTCTATCCAACAAGGTCAATCCAATGCCATTCTTTCAGAAAAGCAATATCAGCCTTGAAATGCTAGTTCTAGAGAAAAGGAAGATAAACCATTGGATATTAAGCATGAAATGGTGAAGAACAAGCAAATTGCAAAAACTGAGTTATTCGGTTTAAGTGATGATGAAGATCAAGTTACAAATACTGATGTAAGCAGCAAACACCAGACAACCTAATTCTTCTATATAGCACATTGTGAGTCTACATAGTATCCAGAGGGGGGCCTTACTTGATGGCATTGCTTAAAGGATGGAGTAGAATTCAAGGTTCAAAATTGAAATTCAAGGTTTGGAGGACCAGCCAGAGCCGTGAAGAAGCAATTTTTTTCTGACGGCTGTTATTCACCAGGTGTCCCGCAAGAAGTTGGTGAAGATTTTGAAGGTTTTTTTTTTTTTTACTGACACAAAAGACTTTAAGCTAGGGGAGTACGTCTAAATCCTCCGAGAATGAAAGTTTTGTCCCTAATATATTTCTTGTCTTTATCTAGATTTTAGCAGTGTAAATCTGTCTCGTACAGGAAACCACAAAGATATAGCAGAATATTATATACCTCAACGTATATGACCATAGTTTTAATTGCAGCGCAGCCTTAAAGATTACGCAACTTAAATTTCTACTTTTCCCATTTCTTTTCCTTTTCCAAGATTATTTATTTTCTGAGTCTTTCTGTCTTACTAAACTTGCACCACTCTCTTGAATGCTGCTTTGTTAGAAAATCAAACCAAAGAAAAATCCTGTGAATCAAAGACTCGAGCCAATATTGTTATCCATAGAATATTAGGTCATGCGGATATTAATGATGTTGATTCAGATTCTCCAAAGGAAAATTTGATAGAAGTTGAAAAACGACTAGAAAAGGAATAGGACTGATGGTGATGATGATCATTCTATGGCGATTATGAAAACACTGTACTCCAATAGACCTAGTACTGATGGTGAAATTATTAGACAGGATCAGAGTTTGTACTCTGGTCTGTAAAAGACAGACGGTGGGTCACATGCTGTGGACCACTACCTTGCGAACATTCCAATCCTATGTAATAAGGTTCCCCATTCTCTTGGAGCTTGTACTGGATTCATAATCAAATTGACTAAAGCAGGCTCCTAATCACCCTGTCCTTTTATTGAAAATTGAAGCATGATCTCAACGTTGGTAACCAAAACAGAAACATTAACACACAAGAATTATTCTATTCAACAGATGGAACCATGGATAACGTAAAGCAATAAAAATCCATTTTTGCCAATGACACCTAACCCAAATGATCAAGGCTGAGGTTCAAGAGGTCACATGTTTGAATGCTGCATTCATAAGTGGAGTTCGAGCTTATTTCCTAACCAAGTTGGATTTATTTGAGTTTATTTCCTGCGCCGTTTGGTTGTAATATTTGTCAATACTCGACACTTGTAACTTAACAATGCATTGTACATACTATCTCTTGAAAAAAAAAAAAAAAAAAGTAACCATGGCAAATGAAATTTATAACTCGAGTGGTAACTTTAAATAACAGACTATGAGTCCTTGCAATCATACAAACAGATTAACCAAAGTTAATGATTATTTTAAAAACGCTTTCTACTGGCTGAATCAAATTAATTTTTCCATCCTAGAAAAAATGGACAGACAAAGCGTCTTATCACAATATAAAATGACCTATAATCTAAAGATTGTCTCCCACCCTGTTGCAGCAATGTGTGCTCTGGCCCATTCATGTTCTTTGAGTAACAAAATGAATACGTATGCAGTCTAAATTCATAATCCAGCAAGAGTTTGTTTCCCACTTCATTCTTTAAGTTCACATAAAATTCTTTCCTCAGGGCTTCGCTCAGCAGCCCCCTTCCTTAATGCCTGAAGCCTTTCTTTAAGTTTCTTACTCTGTTCAAAATTCGCCTTCCGCTTCACAGCTTTCTGAGAAAACAACTTACAAAATCTTATTTCAAATTCTAAATATATTTTAACCAAAAACCAGGAGACCAGTACAAAAGCAACTTACTTCCTCCCGAAAACATCGATCAAGCTTTATTTTGAGGTATGTACATTCACCAAAGAATTTTCCAATAGGATGGTCCAAATGACACTTTTGGAACTGTTCAATAATCTGCAAAGCATATTTGCAGCTTGATTTAGCAAACTGAAAGCTTTGAAAATCAAAGTACTTCCCAATCTAAATATAGCAAAAACAAAATAGCATAAGTTACATTGACTTCTCTTCTATTGATAAAGCATCAATAACTTAGGAGGTTTACAATCTCCATAATAACTACAACTACAACTAAAACTATATACCTGCCAGTTTAAGCTCAATTTGACAATTCCTGATTCTGATTCTGCTTTATTTAGGACCAAAAAAAAAACAATTAAAAGATGAAGTTTCATGTTTCATGTATAAGGTTTTAAAAATGGCATTCCAATTGTGTGATAATAAGAGATAATATCCATTCACTGGCATAGATGAGGCGGAATCCCAAATAACCTCTTGTCAAGAGATAGGAAACTAGGGCAAAGCTCAACTCACCCTACAAGCAGAGGTAGCAAGGGGTGACTGAAGTCCATCACCCCTACTTTTTCTCTCCGACAATGTTCTTCATAAAACTAACAAACATAATGCTCCTCTCACACTCCTACCACAACTGACCCTATCCCAATTAATACAAAATAATTATAAGTGATCCGAGATTAAAAGCAAAGAGAAAAATATGAGTTTCTCATTGTTTGTAGAAAATGAATCATAATAAGAAACAAAAGGCAAACTTACTTCC
Source organism: Aleurites moluccanus (assembly GCA_948193065.1). NCBI lineage: Eukaryota > Viridiplantae > Streptophyta > Magnoliopsida > Malpighiales > Euphorbiaceae > Aleurites > Aleurites moluccanus. Next base: position 20,074 of record CANXYC011184963.1, read on the forward strand.
GCACACATTGGGTGCCTATGCAATGTCAAAGGAGGATGCATTTCCCACAAAAAGTTCAACCCCCACCACCCCTGCACCCAAAAAAATAGATAATAACAATATATTTAAGAATTCTGAAGCCGCATATGGTAATTCACCTTGGCAAATTCCAAATTCAAAGGAACATGTTCCATTTACCTTAATTATGTGAATAAATCAGCATAACTAGAAAGGGAAATAACAACCCAGAAGGCAGAAAATTAAGAATTCAAGAAAATGGAGAGAACCCATTATTCAATTAACCCAGAAATACAACTATGGATATAAATACATAAACCAATGAACATATATGAGGTAATATGCTTATGCACCTACATATGCACACAACATGTTTGAAGAAATGCAGAAATTAAAAGAGTACCAGATCAAAAGGCAGTCAGATAAGCAGAATTGAGAGAAATAAAGAATCCAATTCAATTTCTTGAAAATTGATGAAATTGGGAATAGTTTTAAAACGCACCGATTCTGGTTCGTACAGTTATTCCCTCTTGCAACGATGAAAAAGTAGCAGGTGAAGGAGGTGGAGGGAGGTGGAGGGAGAGACTTCAATTGCTAGTTTTTGCTGTAAAACAGCTCAGAAAACGGCACCGTTCCATTATCTAACAGTTGGGTAGAACAACGACTTGTCGATTAGGTTGTTCAAATTTTTATTTTTTTTCAGTTATCATGAGAAAAGAATTCATTTTTAAAATATATTTTATCTTAAAATATGGGCTTTCAAATATTTATTTAAATGGGTAATGATTTGCTAATGTTTATATTATTGAAATTAAAATATTTAACCTTGGGATATAAATAATATTTTGGCCCAACTGCCCTGTTTATTTTTTGACGTATGCAAATGGAAGCACCATTAAGTAAAGAAATAATTTTTCAAAGCATTTGTATTTCTATATTGCCAATCTATTTTGGGTGTCTTTAACAATCTTTACTTCATAAACTCATAACCAGCTTTACAGTTAGGAATACAGGACACCTACAATAGAATGAGAATGAAACATGAGACCTCCAGCAGGTGATCCTGCCTGAACTATCTTTTGGAACAGAGAAGGATGTAAGAATTTTAGAAAATGGACATTATAATAATTAGAGAAGAAAATGAAGGAAAGTAAAACAGAGTGAAGGAAAATAGAAAATAAATGAAGGAAAATAAAGGAAAAAAAAAAGTGAAAGTGAAGGAAAATATGATAAAATTGTAATTCTTTGGCAAAATTTCCTCCAGTTATAAATGAACACCATCAACTCCAAAGTTGCCATTTTCTAAAACTTTGTAAAATAATCATATATTGGTTTAAACAAGAAAACATGAGCATCAGGACATGCATACAACATAATCCTTTTTTTTTTCTCAATGTATTATGTATGTATTTGTACATGACAGCTACTTCTCAAGAACTCCAATAAGAACAATCATGAAAAAGGCTGTCAGGGAAACATAACATTTGAGTTTGATCATATGATCATATGCTTGCATGAAACAAAGCACCAAAAAAAATTTCATGCATAATTTCAACCTACTAGCAAGTAGAACTCATCTATTGATTGCTTTACTAATATAGCCAACTTGCTTGCTTACTAGAAGGGTGGTTTTGTTTCCCCCAGCTTTCCAAGAGAATTCAGACAACGTTAATTATTTAAGGTTTGGGTTAAAGGTTTCTATGAATAGATGTCATCTCTCTCATGCTATGTGACGGAACTGGTTGCTCCCTGATGCGGGATAAAAGGATGGAAACTTGCTCGGTGGCAATATCCAGCTTTTCTTTTGACTTAGAAGATTCAGTTATTAGAGTTGATACCATATTCTGCAACAACTGCAGTCTTTCTCCATGATCATTTGGAGTGCTGTGAAGAAGCTTTGCAGGCGACGTGCTGATCCGACGCCAACGGATTGGGAGATACCTTTCTGGAATCTGAAAACAATTTCCTGTGGAAAGAACTCTAAGAGCATGTCGACAGAGAATTCCAGAGAACTCAAACTGATGGCAGCTGCAACTAATGATGCCTTCTCTAGGAACCCAATATACTTTACGGCCTCCATCAAGTTTCGTGTGGTGTCTCACAAGAAAGCCATCTTCCATCTGGAATGATGCATAGTGAGCAGCCAAAACTAGTTGTTCTTGAAGTTTAGAGAAGGCATATGGTGTAAGGACTGTGGCAGCATGGGATTCCATAGGTGCCCCAGTTTTTAGGCATATATTTTGGAGATTCTGCTGCATTGTTTGCTGTTCAGCAGCTTGATCTTTAAAATCCACCGCAGCAGCAACCTGATCATGCAAAGCCAAGTCAAAATCATAGAAAATTTTTTCCCAAAAAAAAAAACATCTCATCAGCAGCAGAAACGGATATTAATGAAAGCTGGAGAACAGTAAACTTTCTCCACCAACTAGCAATCCATATGTCACTCCAAATCACCATCTCCATCAAGAAAGAAGAAAAAACATTCAAATGAGAATGGATTCACAACTGAAACTACAACTTCAACAATGACAAACAATAAACAGAGCTGATTTTTTAAAGCTGAAATGTGCTTGAAGAGGATTTTAAAATCTGTACAAGCTTATAAGTTGAAACCCATCTACCATGCAAAAATGTTTCGTGCTTTCCAAGGTTACTAAGGAGGGATGACATCTTTAATAGATTCAAGCCAACAAACGAGCCTTGAAAGTTAGGCTAGGTTATAAGAAAAAGGTTAGGCTTGGTTATAAGAAACTCTTCCATTGTTGAATAGAGCACAAATTAAGGTGCCATCCCATACTTGGCAACAAAACATGTTATTCAATTTACATGAAGTATGATACAATTACATTTAACTAATGCTATAGGAAAACTAGAATAAAAAAATTTGAAGCCAAAACCAAGGCCAATCAACCCAAAACAATTTACCTTTCACCAAGGTGTAAGAACTACAGATACACTGAACCACATGAAATACACATGATCTTCATTTGAAAAATTAGACAGCTAACTGCATATTGATTGGTAAACAGGATTCCAATTTAAACAATACTAATCACACATATAGGCCCCTTCAAATGTATTCAAATATGTGTGAAGAAAATCAAAACAAGGAACCTACAGGTGATCCATAGAAGGCAGAAGAAGAGCAGTAGAAGAAAAAGCATACAACTTAATTTTAAAACATTTATTTATTAAGTTGCATATGAATAAAATTATACCCCATATTTTCACGTGGCAAAAACAATTTGATAAACCAACAACTTAGAAGTCAGTACCAGTGGACCATGTTGAAATTTTGGCGTATTGTTTTGGATGTGAAATACAAACTGACTCACACCAATTTGATAGGAATACCGAGAAAACATACTTGTTCCACAAAGTGTGCAAGCCGAGTTTGTGCACTCAGAAACCGCTGGATGAAAGCATTAATTGACTTTGAATGACCAGCTGCTGTCATTCCTGCAAAGAAATGGCTTCTCAAGTATGGTAAAGCCCAAAGTGTTCGTAAGGCATACAAGTTGGCAATGTGCCTGTTATTGTGCAGACCGAAAGAGTTAACCATGTCCCTCCAACCCAGTTCAAAATCCTCAATTGACTCCAGGTTATAGAGTCTATGGAAATCTGCCTTCCACTCATTATAACGTTCTCCCAGAACAGCATTAAACCAGGATGGAAACTTTGCCACAATCATCCATATGCAAAGTGCATGTTTCGTTGTTGGCATCTCCATTGCTATAACTTCTTTGAGACACATATTTTGGTCAGTTAAAATTGTTTGTGGAGCCTTCCCACTCATGAACCCTAAGAATACCTTTCATAAAAACAACATAACACAAAAAACCAAAGTAAATTTGGGAACAAGAGAGTTCTTTGTGACAAATTATGTGTATGTGTGACTGAATGTGTCTAAGAATCATCACCAATTATGAAGCTACAATTTCACAGTTCAACTGAAAAAAAGAGGGTTAACCTGATAAGTCAAATGACAGAAGAGACAAGAATATCTGACGCAGAACACATATCAGGAGGCTCATCCATAACATATGGGATGAGGCTCAAATTCATGGCAAGCAAACAAAGCCAATCTAACAGGAACTCTGTCAGTGATTGTTTTGGCCATTCCCCAACATAGCTATCTTTGAATATAAGACATAGAGTCTCCCGAAATAACTCCACATCCATAAAACACATGCAGCATATTTTAGTGAATGTTATAAAAAACTCACCAGCCAATTATTTTTTATCTGCGACAACTATCTTCTGCATATTATCCAATAAATTTCTACTAACCAGTTTCAGAATCTACATTCCCACCATTTAATGTTCTCCTAGTTAAAAGGATAAGGGCAATAAATTGGAGAAAATAAAATTAAAAGACACAATATAAGGTTGATTGGTAAGAGGGAGATTACTTCCATTCTATTACCTTCAACGCCCATGATAATGACCTCAAATTTTCCTCTCGTAAGAGCACACAGCTGAAGAAACATGGCATACCATAATTATTCACTCCAACCCATATGCCAATGGGCATGTCAAATGCAGTCAATCGATGCGTTGTATCAAACACCACTGCATCTCCAAAGATCTCATATGACTGGACTGATGATGCATATGACCAAGCTATATTCTCTAATCTATTGTTTGAATCAAGTGTGTATTCAAATTTAAAGTTGGGGTCCTTCTCTTTTATGTTTCTGCACATTCGTAATAGGTCTATGCTCTCATCCTCTGGATCTAATTTCCTAAAGGACTGGAGTAAATTCCTCACATCCTTCTCAGTGAATGGTAAATATCCAGGTTCCACACATTTTTCAAGCTCCATAAGCTTCATCATTTGCTGCACTGAAATTCCTGTTTTGGCAAACATGAGGATTCTGCTCTTATCTGTGTCTGATATAGTTCGATATGCAGGAAGGAACCGGACTTGATTTGGTTCTAGAAGTTCATGATTATGGTGGTTTGCAAAACCAGTGACACGCCATTCTGTTGTCCCTAACTCTGTGGTCTTGCTTATCCTCATATATGCTTGACACCCACATCTGGAGGATTTTCTATTCCTTTGAGGTTTATTTTCATTGGAGGTTTTGGCAGGGGTGTTTCCAGCACGGTGGCAGACAAAATAACGTCTCGTTAGTCCTTTGCCAACCCCATCTTTTCCTTCAGTGCGATGACGACGGATTGAGAATCCACATCGCCTTGCAAATTCAGTGTAAAATTCATAAGCTGCATCATGAGAAGTAAACCTCTGCCCAATATACGGAACTGCATCATTAGTAGTTTCTAGTGATAATCTAGTTTCATCAGGTGATTCCTCAGTGCTACTGGTATCATCCAAAGACAATGATCGTTGGTCTGAGGGTTCATCATAAACCATGAGCATCTGTCCAGCCTCTTCAGACATCATGTATCTAATTAACTTAAGTGAGATAAACTTAAAACCCTGTGTTCAATATGCAAACAAGATAAACAACCCATTTCAATTCCCACTGTTTAAGAAATGCACTATAAAATGACACAAATATCAACATATTTCTGTAAGCACGCACCCACTCCAACGCCACTAGCACAAAAAGGTAAATTCATAATAATTCTTGCAATAGCAATGAATAATTGAATATAGTTGTTATGATATTCTCATCTCAACAGCTAACAATATCAATGCTACTCTTCTAACCCAACCCATCTCAAATTGGTTTCCTATAGAATAACTAGACAGTAAAATTCACTACTTTGGCCTCTAAGGTTCATGATAATATGATACCAAGAAGCCAAATATATATAAAAAATAAATAAAAATCTTTCACTAAATTACATCTTGGGTTTTGGCTTATTTCAGAATATTGGGCCGCATAATTTGAAACGACATAGGAATCGTCCATTACTGTGACGGTTCAACTGGTATGGACGGACGATTCAAGCTAAGACTTACAATCTGTAAATGGGTACAGATAGATACTCTCTAGACTATGAGGGCAGACTTTCTATCAAATCGGATATTAAATAAAGAGACAAATTTAAGAAAAATAAATAAAGAGGGATTCAAAGAATTGTGAACCTGGATTCAGGGAAATGAAAATAATTACCGCTTTTCTATCCTCTAAAAACTTCCTTTTTCTTTCTAAATCTTCAAAGTTGCAACTCTTCTCATCCTAAATCTTCGCAATTTCTTGCTTTTTTCTTACAAAGCTTCAAACTTGCATGATTTCTGAATTACCCAGCTCGCAAGGAGGTCTTTTCCATTTTTATTTCATCAAGAATTGATGGAATCGAACAAAAATTGGGAATTTGGGTTGGCAAATTTGGGAGAATGAGCAATGAATTGAGATATATAAATGAGAATAAAAGCAAAGCGAAGGTGTGGACTGTGGAGAAGAAGAGAAGAATCGATCAATGGTGGTGCTTTCCCTTGGTAAAACTGAAGTAAAGAAGTTAGGTACGATTTCATTGGCTTTTATAGCTTCTGCTATATTAATATGGCCTTTCTCGTTATTGTTTTGCTGTTAAGGGAGTAAAGGTTTTTTTTTTTTTTAGTATATTTAAAAGGTTTTATGTTTTAATAAGAGAGTTTTCTTTACTTTTATTAATAAGATTTAAATTTTGAAGGTTAACAAAGAGATCGAAATAATTGTTAAATGTAAAGATCGAAACATGTTTCTGTTACGCATAAATTGATTCCTAAGACCTAAATTTTATGTATGAGATTGTAATATTTATATTTTTGAAATATTTTTAAAAATTATATTTTATTCATAAATAATAATTATTTTATTAATATTTAATTAAAATTATGAATATAAAAATATTTTTGAGATTTATTATATTTTAAATAAATAAATATTTAAAAATAAAAGAAAAATATATTTTTTAAAAATTAATTTTAATTCTAATTAGTATCATATTATTATTTATTATTTAATAATTTAATTTTTTATATTCAGTTATTTAGTTAAATAAAATTTTTTTAATTATTATTATTGTTATTTTAAGAATTTTTGAAAATTAAATTTATATTTAAATAATTTTTATTAAATTAGAAAAATATTATTTTTCAAATTTAAATATGTTAAAATCAAATAAATTTTATAAAGAATTTATTGACTACTTACTTATAATTTTTGAATTTAAAATGAATTTCTATAAATTTTCAAAAAAAAAAATAGGGCCAATAAAAAACTGTCATGTGACAGCCTCAGATTAGCTGTCAGTATATTAAAATCTGCTGGAAGGGTAAAGAAAAAGCATCAGAAGAAGAGGAGGAGATGGTTGGTAGTCTAACTTCTGGCGCTAAAATCGACAAACCGATGAGAGGTGGTTGGCACCTCCTATACCACTGTATAGCTTGCCATTAGGAGACTTCATAGGCATCAATCTTACTCAATTACGGTTACCATGTAAATAAATATTTTTGTTCAAAGTCAAAGTAGTTTACATGAACATGTTGGTCAAAAATTTCAATTAGACTCTTTCATTTGAAGTTTAAATTGAGCGATTTTTATTCTTATGGTTTTGTCTTGATCTCAGCTTTCTTTTGATACCCAACTTGGCATATGAAGTTCACTGAAAAATGAGATCGAAAAATATAATCACCAGACTTTTTATGGTAGATTTCGGCTAATTCCGGCAGCCAATTCCGATGAATACAATTTTGTTGAACTCCTCTCTTCATAAGTTTTCCAATGACATTAATTTTGCCCTAATTGGATATCGAAGTCAAGACTGAAAAATTTGGACACGCTTAGATTTTTGACAAATTTTGAGTAAGTAGATTTAAATTTATTCTAAAATTATTTATTAATTATTTGAAGATTATTTGGAGACAAATTTGTGGAAATTGTTGTATATTTATGTTGATATTAGAAAATTTAGGCAGTTAAAATTTGATAACTGTATTTATTTTTAGAGAATAAATTATTTTAAATTGTTTAGAGTTATTAAGAAAATTATTTAGACGATATTTATGAAAAAATATTGGATTTGATATTTGATTATAAAATTTTTGGACAGTGAATCAGTAATTGTGTTTTTATTGAATGTAAGAATTAAAATAAATTTATTATATTGATTTGAAATTTTTATGGAAATTATGTGGACAATATTTGTGGAATTTATATATTAAAAGTTAAATTATTATGGAGTAATTTAATGAAATAGGTAATTAAATTAAGTCTATAAAAAAATTAAATTAAGATAATTATTAAAGTTTGATAAATAGATTATTGTGACAAAAATATCTTGATGATGGTATTATTTTAAATATTTCAAGACAATTAGATATAACTATTAATTTTAATATGGTTATTTATTGAAAATTTAGTGAATAATTATTTACTAAATATTATTTTAATTAAGTATCGGTAAATGAATTACTCGTTACAATAATTATTTCTAGTATATCAGCAATGATGAATTAAATGTTAGAATTGAGTTTGAATATTATACTATTATAAATGATTATTTAATGAATTAGATTTGATATTTGATATGAGTAAATTGATCATAATTTTTGGTTGACAAGTTGGACATTTATGAGGGGTCAATTGATTTAATGGTGTTAGATGTAAATTTTTGGAATATTTATTGGAAGTATTATTTTTTTTTATTTCAGGAAGTTACGTCATATTTCAAGAGAAACTCTGCCGAAATTTCGATTAATTTCAGAATTTGTTTTTTTTAACTTTTAGGTCAATATTTGAATATAATTCTAATAATTCCAGTTTTTTATTTCAATACTTCAAATGTCTTTCATTGCTGTCAGTCAGAATGTGTTCCAAGTGAGCCAATCAATTTGATGGTCGTCATATTTGTGAATTGATATATTTTAATTTAACTATACATCTATACATGACATAAAAGCACTGAATGAATAAGAATATATATGTATATAAACTATCACTATTGCATTAGATTTAAAAGCGTAATATATGTTTATGTCATATTATATAATGTTTATGATATATATATATGTGGTTGCGATGGAAAATAGGATGATGTAGAATCTAATTGTACTAACACGTAAAACAATAACGATATAACATGATATAATATGATGATGATATTATTACAGAGATTGTTTGGTTAGAAAATAGTCTCACTGTGGCCTCCCGGACATGGATAAAAGAATATAGAGATACCTGGTTTGAATTGATTTTATCGTGACCTCATAGTTGAAATTTAAGAGAGCTAATAGAGGGGTCGCCTCCCCATTTATGATAAACGAAAACATATATGTGATTAGATTTCATATACATTTTTTATCATGGATATTATGTATGTTTATAAATGATTATATGTAGCATAACACTTCATGTAGATTAATAAATGATATGCATATTAAATTAATATATATCAGCTCCTTAAGTCGAACGTTCACCCATAATCAAATATATTTTTCTAGGTTATGGGTTGAACTCACAGAGATTAAGTTTTTAAGTTGAGTATTTTTATCTTTTATTTTTCAGACAGTGAAATTATTTTATTTTATTATGTAATTAATTCATTTTATTATTTTTAAATCTCTAGAGCTCCGCATTGTTATGTTTAGTGCTAAAATTATGATCGTAATTTTATTGTTACTCCGTTAAGCATAAATTTTTAATTGATGATATTAAGAGCATGATATCAATCACAAGTGGCTAAATAATGATTTTAAATTATTGAGTTTATGTTTGACATGCTTACTATGAGTTTATGAAGTTTTATATTTTTCCTTTTTCTAATACTGGTCACGTATTTAATAGGGTCAGATCATGACAAACATAAATAGGAGTATAATTAAATTTAAATAATATAGAACAAGAGTTTAATTCAATTAGAAGATTTAATTGACTTTTCATTTTAAAACTCGAATTCGATTAATATAAATATTTAAATTAAACTCGATTAAATTTATTATTATTAAAAAATTAAATTTATTTATTTATTAATATTAAAATAAAATTTAAATAAACTCATATAAGTTTAAACTCGAAAACAAATTAATGAATTATAAAATATAATATAAAATATTTTTAAAATTATATAAAATTTTAATATTCGATTAGTTAACCACTTGAGTTAAATATTATAATATTTAAACTCTACTCTTTTAATTCCACATATTACTCAAACTCGAGTTTTACTTAATTAAAATTAAATTAAATTTTAATATTTTACCATCTCACAAATAACTTGATTTATTTACACCTCAAAATCAAAAATACATTTCAGTTAATGTATAAATTTATCTAAGAAGACCTTTTACAATCTATATCAATATCTATCTATCTATATATAATATATAAATGTATAAAGAGAGAAAAAAATATATTGATAAATAAAAACACTCTTATTATAATAATATGAATTTTTATTAGTTTTAAAATCTTATTATATAAGAAAATATATTTATTTATTTATTTATTTATATTTTTATATTGATGTTTAAACTTTAAAATGATATATAATTCATGGTAATGAAAATATTTTATGAAATTAGTTACTTGAAGTTCTAGTTTATTATAATATATTTAATTAAGATTTCAGTATTAAAAATTTAAAAAAATTTATGAATAAAGATATTTGTTTTGAAAATAAAAATATAAAGAGAGTGTTTGGATAAAAATTAGTATTTTATTAAAATAATCAGTTTTATTAAAAATGAGCGTTAATTATAAAGTTTCTCCTCCCAACTTTTAAAATTTATGTTAAATATTAAAAATAATCTAGTTTCTTTTTTTTATCCAAACATTTTAAAAACTATAAAACTTCTTAACTTTCTCCTAAAACGCAGTTTATAGCGTTTACCTTCCTATTCAAATATTCAGCTCCGTACAAACTTTTGACCAAATAAAATTTTAACAAGCTTTTAACCATTAAGACATTTGCATTTCTTTTGCTAATATATTTCATTCAAAATCTTTTAATATATATTATACAAAAAAAAAAAAAAAAGATGACTCTGATTGTCTATTAGATAGCCAATTAGAGACTGCTTTTAAAGATTAGCATATCGATAAACAAGAGAGAGAGAAAAGCATCATTCCAGCCAGCGATGGCTTGTATCACTAGTCACTACCAACCACTAACTCCTCATTCAGCAGTGAATATCGACGCCAATAGCCGCCTCAATAAGCGGCAGACAATGGCACAAGCGAGGGACGAAGTAGTAATAATACACAATATAAATTAATTAAACCCTTTCAAAACATAAATTAATTAACAAATTCAATTACTTGAATTACTTAAAATCTTAAAAATTTCAGTTAAATTTTCACTGAAAAATAACTAAAAAAAAAGGGAGGAGCAAATAACAGCAGATAGCAGCAACAAAAGCAGCAAAAGAAGAAGAATAAGAAGAAATGAAGTGGAGCAACATAGAGAGAAAGATACAGAAAGCACTTTCAACTTGGGACACCGAAAATTAAGCCCAAAATCAAATATCATAAAACAAAATTCATAGAAATCGAATCAAGACTACGCAATCCACAACATCTAATCCCACTGCTCATGCAACTATTTTTATTCATTGATGATACTGATAATAAATATGTTTTACTAAAATCATCAGAAATATTACTAGCGGCGATCGAATCTCATAAATAGAGAACAAGACTTAAATCCCCTGTTTTGATCGAGTGAGAAACAAAAGGAAGTGATGAATTATGAAGAGATTGCAAATGGGGTCATAATGGGTTTGTGTCTCTAGGAGAAGTTGAATCTCTCGATTCTTCAATGGGTTTCCCTTTATATGACACAAGGCCTTTATAAAACGCTCATGCACCTATTAATTTCTGATTACAAGAAGAAGAAGGAAAATCGAACGATGTTTCGCAAATATCCTTCCAATTAGTTGGAACAGGGGATAAACTGGGTAATAAGAAGAAGAAGAAGAAGAAAAAGAAAGGCTCTGCAATTGTGATGGGTAATAAGAAAGGCTTTGTGTTGTGGCCGCAAATATGAGTTTAAATGATGATGCTTTTGTTATGATCTCTATCCGTTGCCAAAATCTTGAGCTCCTTAAGCTCCACGGCTGCCGTGAAATCACCAATGAAGGTATGGCTACATTTGCTAAAAGCTGTAAGAATTTGAAAAAACTCTCTTGTGGCTCATGTGCTTTCGGTGCTAAAGGCATGAACGCAGTGCTGGATCACTGCAGGACTTTGGAGGAGAAGAGCTAGAGAGTGAAACACAGACAAACAGTGAAGAAGAAGAAAAAAGAGGAAATCAGATGGAATTGGAAAAATTTTCAGTTTCAGATGCCAAATACAAAAACCATCTTCGATTTTAATGGGTTATGTTATAATTTTCCAAATTAAAACAAAAACCTATTTTTGATTTTAATGTTAGAATCTCAGCCAGATATACTGCCGCATGAAATGTCTTGATGAACAAGTTAGGGAAATGAGTTTTCATATGTGGAAGTAAAAGATGAAAAGAATAGTATTTTAAGTAATAAATAAAATATTTTTTAATATAATTTTAAAATATAAAAAATTTTAAATATAATAAAATAAAATACAGATATTTTATAATAATTATTTGTTTATTAATATATAAAATATTAAAAATTTATTCTACTAACAAAACGCAACGTATCCCTTGTATGGTAGTTTTGTAAATTCTAGAATTTTTAATGGTTTTGTCATAATAAGGCAAAAACCCTAATACATATATAAATCACTATAGCCCTAGTGTTTTTGCTCTCAGAACTTTGGTGTCCTCCGTCTCAATCTCAAACCCAAAAAATGGCAGCTGCAGCCGCATCAGCACCTGCAGCAATCGAGTCCGTACAGTGCTTCGGGCGAAAGAAGACCGCCGTGGCAGTCACCTACTGCAAGCGTGGCAGAGGCCTAATCAAGATCAATGGCTGCCCAATCGAGCTTGTGGAGCCCGAGATTCTCCGTTTCAAGGCATATGAACCTATCCTCCTTCTTGGTCGCCACCGTTTTGCCGGTGTCGATATGCGTATTCGGGTTAAGGGCGGTGGTCACACTTCTCAGATCTACGCCATCCGTCAAAGCATTGCTAAAGCTCTTGTTGCCTTTTACCAGAAGTATGTGGACGAGCAGAGCAAGAAGGAAATCAAAGACATTTTGGTCAGGTATGATAGGACTTTGCTTGTAGCTGATCCAAGGCGCTGCGAGCCTAAGAAGTTCGGTGGTCGTGGTGCTCGTGCCAGGTTCCAGAAGAGTTACCGTTGAGTTGGATTTTCATGTTTCTTTTATGCTACTATTTTCAATCAAAAAGTGTTTTGAGTTTATGGATTTGGTATTTGAGAACTAAAATGTAAGGATTTTTGTTGATTTTGGTTGATGAAGAGGTTTCTCTTTGTTGACCAAGTGCTTAATTTAGTTGTTGCAGCTAGTTGATGAAACAAAATAATACTCTATGGTTCCTTTTGATCAGAGATAGTGATCCTGTTTTCTATATAAAATTTATCATCTTTGTGGTATATTAGCGTTCTATCGGCGGGTTTCTTTTGGCAGCTTGTGATTTTTGTTTATTAGTGCAATTTATTTCATTTTTGAAGTGTTCTATTGGGTTATTAGTGCTGCTCTGCTCTGTGAAATAATGGAGAGTGATTGATTGGATTTGTTGGTGGATTCTTTTATTATCTTGTTAAGTGTTTGGATTTGGACTGTGGGATCATTTAAGCTAAGATTTTAGAGTAGAATTTGTGTTGATGATTGAGTGCTTGACTGAGCAACGAGTTTCTGTTCCCTCTTGCTGGTGTACTGATATCTACTACACTGATTTAAAATGTTATAGATTTTATATAGGGCCTTGCTTTGGTAGACTCAATTGTTCCTAATTCTTTTCTGTAGTTACTGTATGCATAGCAGATGTTTTCTGTTATGAAAACTACCCTGACTTAAATTTTATAATTTGCATTAAGGTCTTACATTTGAGAATTGTTGATTTCTTATTTTTGATTTATGTTTTCTCATGAAAAAAGTTTCCATATTTTTTGGTCATGATTAGTGTTTTTCTCTCAAACATGATACTTGAATATTCACATGGCCATTTTGTTTTGCATTACAATTATTCTGAATTAGACCTGTTTGTTGCTCAGGCCTGTTGGCCTCAATTATTTTGATGGAAATTGCAAGTTTAGCCTAGGCATTTTTCAAAATCAAGTTGGTCGAGGAATAGGATGAGCAAATATCATGATCAGGATGAGCAAAGAAGGGATTTTTGAGATTATGACCATTTTAAAAGTTTGAATCTGTGTGGTGTCTTCAGATGCTATTAGCTGTTTTAGATTGCACCTGTTGCATGAATTATTTCGTAAATATCTTATACAAAGATCATATTTTTCCAGCTTTTTGACAAATGATAATGGAGAATAGCATTAAGATGTTTCCTGCTGTTGTGTAAAAATAGCTATAGTTTTGAGGACTCTTGCAATTCTCTCGACTCTTCTCCTTTATTTGATTGCTTCGCTTCAACATGAGAAGTAGATAGATACTTAGGTCATTGAGTAGATAAGCAATGGTTTAATGATTCATCTTTTGTTGCTCTATTTTGAGAGTTAAATGCTGAGAAACTTTCCCTGATCTTATTATATGAACTTACATGGGTAAATTGCATCAACAGTCACTAAATACACTGTATCTTATTTTAGTCACAAGATCTCAATTTATTACAATTAAATCTGTGCAGTTTATTTTTAGTAGCAAGTTGGGATAAAATTATGAATGATTTTTGAACTTGAATGTTACCAATACCTCAATGTGATTTTTGTCATTTGCTGATTTCTTTCTCGATAAAGGTTTTGAGTATTCTGGTGGAGTTTTGCTACTAGTTTTTATCTGAGTTCAGAAGATTATTAGAGATTTTTTTTAATATAATTTTAAAACACAGTTTTATATATCCATATTGAATTACATTTGCTGGATTAAAAAAAAAAAGTAAAATATTATTTAATGTCTGATTTTTTATGAAATTAACATTCTTTTTCAGAAAGTAGCTATGAAATCTCTAACATTTGACTTTGTCACACAATTTGATTTTTCTGTTAAATTTTTTGTGAAATACTGTAAAAAAATAAGAATACATTCATTTTCTATCAAATTTTATTTTCTATGCTATTTCATTAACTCTTCTCCAAATTTTATCACTATTAAATCTCTCATTTTTTATATAATTTCACTAATCACAATATTCACACACAAATATTCTTTCTTTCACGAAAATTCCAAAAGTAAACTTTCAAAAATCAAGATCAAAAAATAAAAAAAATCAAGTAACTAAAAAATAAAGAAAGAAAATAATTTTGAAAATGAAAAATGGAAAGTAAACTTTCAAAAATCAAGATCAAAAAATAAAAAAATCAAGTAACTAAAAAATAAAGAAAACGGTATCAACATTAGAAAGAGAAAGAAAATAATTTTAAAAATGAAAAATAAAAGACGAAAAATAGAAAGAAAGTGAAGGGTAATGAAAAAAAATGAAAGAAAATTGAGGAAAAATATATAAAGATTGGAGATAGAACATTTTGGGAATAAAAGTTATTTTATTTTATTTTTTAATTTTTTTGAAGGAAAATATAAAAAAAATTAATGGAGTGACGAGTTTGTGTGATGGAATTAAATGTCACGAATCCAAAAATTATTTTCTGAAAAAATAAGGGTTTAAATGTTAATTTAGCTAAAAATTAGGGACTAAATGATATTTTTAAAAAAAAAAAAAAAGATACAAATCCAACAATTTAGAACTATAAATCACATATTCATTCTTTTGTTGAGGGAATTTACTACTAAAATAATATAGAATATAAATAAATATAAATGGATGCAATATAAATTATGTAATTCTAAGGCGAAAAGAAGAAATGCACGAAATTTTGTTTCCTTATCTTATTAAAGAAATTGTATTTAATTGATTTCAAATAAATTGAATGCTAACTAATAGTTCATTTAATTTCAGAAGTTGATAATTTGATTTTCAATTAGAATTAAAATGTAATTAATGATGAATTTATTAAATTAAGTAATAATAATATGTATAATAAAAGTAATTAATAAATTATTTTATAAATGTATTAATAATTTTATATATTTAGTTATATGGTTATAATAAATATAAAAAATATATAATACAAGTTACATATATAAATGAATATAAAATATATATACACAAATATTTTAATATAAAAAAATTAAATAATTGATAGCAACAATTTATTTCAATAAATAATGAAATAAAATTTATTAAATAAAATAAAAAATAAAAATACCTTAATAAAAAATAATTAAAAATCATTTTATATATTAAATAAAATAAAAAATAAGTTCCCCTGAAAGGCGAGCCACCGTCTAATTTAAATAATAACGTCCTTTTTATAAGAAAAACACTTCTGTATTGATAGTTAATATCCTTAATTTACACACAGAACTGTAAAATAATATTTTTCTATATATAGTTATAAACTCATGCATGCAATTAGCGTATAAACGTATAAGGGGTAATAAAAATTTGACCAACTCAATTATCCATTAATTAAAAAAAATCACATTTTAATTACTCTTGAGATGGTGAAATCTGTCCAATCTCACGATCCAATGATATTTTAACAGAATATAAATAAGAGAGTTTATACATCTTTTTGATCATTTTTAATACAATAGTCATATATGCTCATGAGATAATTCCCGGCGAAATTATATCCATTATATTTAAATTTTAATTTTTAATTTATCGTTATTCTTAAGTTTTAATTTATCACGCAAAAATTCTTTTCGATTTAATTACAACCGTTGTCCTTTTAAATATTTTTCGTCAATTTAAGAAATAAAAATTTGAATGGCTCATATTTATTATTTTTTAATCTTATTTCACTATTTTCAATACTTCACCTCAATAAACTCAGTACTCTTCAAATAATTTTATCATCAAACCCATCATCTTCTTGTCCTCTATCATCTTCTCCAATAATTTTCTATTCTTACCTTCTCCTTTCTTTGATTAATTTTTTCATTTTCATAATTTTTTCAATAAATCATCATAAATAAAGTTTTTAAAAAACTAAAATATTTAAAATTAGATAAAAATGAATAGATCTACCCATTCAAGAAAATATACATTCAATCGACACATTAAAGATGGAAGAGAAAAGTAAAAAAGAAATTGAAGAGAAATTTCACCCACCTGCACCAAGTCTTCATATATTTAGATTAACGATCTTCTCTCTCCTCTAATACCCACTCCACCGATAATCTATCATGATCTTTATGATAATGCCTTCTTCTCTTACGTAGTTTTCCTAATACCACCACATCATCTTTCGCTTTCAAGATTTATTGTAATTTCAGTTAATTCAATGCTAAATTTTTTTTTATGGGTTTGTTGATTTTTGAAATCCATTAAATGACTTTTATATTCATCAGCTTCTGCATAATTTATTATGGCTTTTCAAAATTTTAATTTTTTAAAAGTGTTTTAGTTTTAATAAAAAAAAAAAAAAAAGAGTTCTCTTTTTCAGATTTGAGCTGATATGAACATAAATACATTGTAATAAAATGAAAAAATAAGAAAATGATGGGAAAAATATGAGGTCTTTCTATAATATTTATGGAATGGGAGATTCGTTTCATATTATTGTTGTTGTTTCTGTGATAAAAAAAAAAAGAAATAGAAATAAAAATAGAGAGAATGAATCAATGGAAGTGAGATGGATTGGTTTCTCAATAATAAAGCTAACAAATGGTAGATTTAGTGTTGTTTGACTTGAAGAAAAATGAAAGAAAATTGTGGAAGAATAGATTGAAGAAGAAGAAGACCAAGAAAAGAATGGAAAGAGAAAGAGTGTGAGAGAGTCCAATGAGAGTAGGTAAAAGTCTATTGTGGCACTTAAAAAAAGTGAAATAATATTTATAATTTGTCACGTTAAATTTTTGTCTCTTAAATTAACGGAAAATATTCAAAAGGACAACGGTTGTAATTAAATTGAAATCGAAAAATTTTTGTGTAATAAATCAAAATTTAAGAATATCGATAAATTAAAAGGTAAATTCATGAATAATTAGTATAATTTAGCTTCTAATTCTCTTTAGAGATAGGAATGGCCGTGGGTTTCACCATTTAATGTTTTTTTTTTTTTTAAGGTTCAAGAAGGCTTATTTGGCTCAAATTCATTTGAATAGGTCCAATATTGTTCTCTTAATAATAGATTATCGATTGTAAAGAAAGATTGTTGAATATATATATATATATAATTTGTGATCACACAATATAAGAGTAAAATATATAAATAATTAGCTAACTCTAATTCTTTGTCGATACCCTAATTAGAATACTTTTTATATAAGAAAATTTAATAAAAATATATAATTACTTTATAATAAAAAATGCAATAAAAGCTACCCTAAATTAGAGTAATTACGAATTTAGATTTTTTTTTTGTCGTGTTAACAACCATAAATTTCATTTAATACATTCACTTTGCAGTTTTTCATCATAATAATTAATACTCTTTTTATAGATTAATTAAATAAAAATGTTTTTTGTTTGACTTCCAAACTCAGTTGGTCTAACATTAAAGATATTGGTAGCTCCCCCAACAACCATCTCATCAAATAAATTTACTAACTAGCTAATTTCTATAGCTTTTGGCCAATTAAATTCAATTGAACTCATCCTAAATACGACAATGCAAATTAATTAATTGAAGTAAAAACGACAATAATATATAATATTAATTAGGCTAGCGGCAAAATCTATAGTTAGGTCTAATTAGTTGAAAAATATTATCTTCACTAGTTGAATTTTGAAAGTTCAGTTCATCAACCACATTAAACCACAGATACAGATTTTCTAATTATCATTGCAATGTTATTAATAAAGTTTTCCGCATAATTAATAACTCTTATATTATTTTCTAAATAAATTATTAAGTATGATGAAAATATATATCTTTAATTTATATTAAAATAGATTTATGTGTAATTAAAGTGAAAATATATTTATATGCATTTATCTTATAAATTCATTTTTATATAAGTAAAAAAATATATCCTCGTTCTATTTAATAATTTATTTTTATTTAAAGATAAATGCTCATGTCACATAAATATATTTTCACTTTAATTACATATAAATATGTTCACTTTAATATAAGTAAGAAAAATATATTTTCATTCTACTTAATAATATTTAAAAATATGCAAATAAAAAGAATGTACTCTTATATACCTAATACTTTCTCAATTTTATATATCAAGTAATATATAAATTTATTTATGTTAAATTCTATTTCATTTTATTTTTATATTATTTAATCAATTTACAAGATTTTTATTTAAATATTTATTAAGTTAAATTTATAATTTATAATTTATTTTTTATTTAAATATATATATATATGGATAAACTATTGCCCCTAATATGTTTGTTTCTGACCTTTTAAAAATCCTCATATATATATATATATATATAAATAATAAAAGTAGATTAAAGGAACATTCAATTTATTTAGTTTGATTAAGTGATGTCTTAGTTTATTGATGAAATGAAATTATTTTAGGTGAAAATAGTAAGATTTGAATCTTATTATTAAAATTAATGTTATTTTAATTAAAATTTAGCTAAATCTGCCAATTAAGTATTTTGCAAATAATTTAATACAATTTCAAGGAACTTTCCATATTCTTTTCATGCTTTGGATAATAACTTTAGCATAATGAATTTTTACCTAATTTAAGGAACCTTTTCAAACAACTTCCTGATAATATGTGTGCGCCTTTTTTTCATCCTTGAAATAATAACATTAGCATTGCATGATTCTTTTACAAATTTGTATTCAAAGTGCTTAAGTTTTAACATTTTTTTATTATAATTAATTAAATGTTTAAAATAATTAATAATTATATAGTTTGAATCATGATTGTCAAAATTGGATCAAACCAGTCGGTCCAACTGAAAAAATTGAGAATCGAATCAAGAATCAGTTCGGTCAATTTTCAAAAATTTGTCTCCCAAAAATCGATTAAAATACTGGTGTACAGGTCAAACTAAACTGGTTCTTTTTGTTCGAGCGAATCAATTTTTTTTTATTTTTTATTTAGTTTTGATAAAAATAATAAATATCAATTTATATATACATATAAATATATACTTATTTTTTTTATTTAATCGATCGATCAACTTTCTAATTATCTATTTTCACCGATTTTTTAATAGGCCTGATTTTGAAAATATTGATTTGAATGCGTTTAGTTATAATTTATTATCAAAATCTCATATAAATATTAGACATGTTCCTTTGTGATATTTATATTTTAGAAAATATTAAATTTTTAAAGATATGATTCGTTGAATTTACAATTTTCTTTCTAAATTGAAATTTAAGATATAATTCATGAATAATAAATATTAAGTTTTTTTATTATCAAATTTTGAGCATTCATATAAAAAGTAAGATTAAAATTGGATTATTATTATTATTGTACAAGAGGATAGGATAAAAATTTGATATCCAAATGTTCTATGTTTGTAGGAGGCAACTTAAATTAAATTATTGAGCAACAACACAAATATATATATATATATAATAAAGATTTTAAAAATGGTAATCACAATTATTATTATTATTATTATGCTTAGATATAGAATAAATATATGGAAATTATCAATCCAAAAGCAACAACAACAAAGAAAATAATAATAAATTCACGTACATGAAATTTATTAACATCAAATTCCCTAAGCATTTTATTTTTCATTATTTTTCAAGAGTCCGAAATATAAATAAAACTTGAAATAAAAATATTTAACTTCGACATTATATTATAAATTTAATAATTTTAATTTTAATTTTTTTTCAATATTTATTAAAAATAATTATTTTCCTCATAAATCAATTAATTGAATTAAAATAAAATTTTTAGATTCTCTAATAATAAAATTCAAAATAAATAATAATATTAATAAATTTTTAATTCAATAATATTAAAATAATAGCTATTTCAAAACTCACGAGGTGTTAAAATCGAGGTGTGAATGAAATTAAATTTATAAAAATGATAAATAAATAAAAATATAATAATATAATTATTTTCTAATTATGTATATATATAACCATAAAAATTAAAAAAATAAAATAAGATAAAAAGGACATTGTCATGGTCACTCATTTAAAACGCTTATATTTCTCTATACTCAAAAATAAAATTACCGGTCCTTCCTGCCCAACCAATTTTCCCCTTCTGTCACGGCGGGGCTCTGGTTTATCAAACTCAGCTACCACCACATCTCTCCGTCCAATTTCACATTCCACTGCCACCCACCTTCAAATACAACTTCCTCATCTTCACCTTCACACAAATTCCTCAACAAAATGAAGAGATTGAAGAGTTACTATATGCACTTGCGTCATCACCAAGCCATGGAGCGCAAATGGATCTTCCCATTAGCTATTGGCTCAATAGTTTCTCTTTTTCTTCTCTTTCTCACCACCCTTACCTCTCCTGATGGTACCCGATTACTCCCTTTATACCGTTCTTTCTCTACTCTTAGTTCCAGATTTGTTGAGCCAAAGCTTCAACCAATTCCTGTATCTACTCTCCCTCCTCCTCCTCGTTTTGCCTATCTAATCTCTGGCTCTGCTGGTGATGGGAACATGTTGAAACGGACATTGCAAGCGCTTTACCATCCTAATAATCGCTACGTTGTACATTTAGACCGTGAATCGTCGACGGAGGAGCGGTTGGATCTGGGTAATTATGTGAAGAACAATCCAGTTTTTGCTAAGTTTGGTAATGTGAAGATGATCGCTAAAGCCAATCTTGTAACTTATAGAGGACCCACTATGGTTGCTAATACTCTGCACGCGGCAGCGATCTTGTTAAAAGAAGGTGGCGATTGGGATTGGTTCATCAATCTTAGTGCTTCTGATTATCCACTTGTTACACAGGATGGTGAGTGAAAATGGGTTGGCTTCATTTTTTTTTTTTTTTTTTTTTTTGTTTCTATTTTTGGTATGTTTTTTAGCTTTGAATTTTACTTTGGTTTGATGGGTTTGTTATTCGGCTGAATAGATCTATTGCACACGTTCTCTTATCTGCCAAGGGATCTTAATTTCATTGATCATACGAGTAACATTGGTTGGAAAGAGTGAGTTGGACTTGATTTTGTTAAAACTTTATTGTCTTGTACTTTTCTAAGTTGTGGGATTTATTGGGTATTGCTATATTTGTAGGTTTCAAAGAGCTAAGCCTATAATTATAGATCCGGGTTTGTACATGACAAAGAAAGATGATGTTTTCTGGGTTACACAGAGGAGGAGTGTGCCGACGGCATTCAAACTTTTTACAGGTGAAATTTGAATTCTGATTTATGATTTTTTTTTTTTTATATTCACTCTGGGAAGTTAGTTTAGAATTGTGATTAATGTCACACAGTTTCTTAGTTCACCAAATTATATGGATATATTTTGGTTAAGTGTATATTTATGCCAATGCTATGTGAGGTTATTTTTTGCTGGACTTAGAAAAGCTTTTATTGCTGAGAAATTAAATGATGAAGGAAAAGATGATAAATTTCTGATATGCTTATGTTCTTTCAGTTTTTCAAAATATGGCAAAATTAAACTAAAAAGAGTATAATGGAGCTCAATTTGCATAAAGGTTCCTGTTTTATCAAGTTCATAAACCCGGAAGGTCAAAGGGCTTTACCAATATTCAGGATTTTCCTTGTCTTGTACTGCCTTTTGTTGTCATGATTGGATTTATTTTATGTGATTAACTTCTGAATTTCTCAGATTAAAATTATTCTCTTATTGTAATGATGGGATTTGTTGATATTTTCAACCTTAGGACTATGTATAGGTTGTAAAACTGTTGAGAATTTTTTAGCTTGCTCTGTTTTTTTTCCTACACTCTATTATTGAGTTTATGTTAGTCATTGGCATGTGATGTCTTAGTAATTGAGATGCACCATAATGGTGAAGTGAAGCCAATTGTTGATATAGAGGATAAGAATTATTTTTTAGAGCCTTCTAAACCTGAGTAAATTAGCTTACATAACATACAGAGTGGCATAATGTGGCTCAATCCAGGGTGGAAATGAAACTACTCAATCCAGGGTGGAAATGGAACTAAGGAAGACATACATTGGAACTGACTGAAAGTGTTTGGAATACCTCTTTGATGAATTAGACAGATTCTCAGGAGGGGGTTAAAAACTAAATTACAATTTTTTTTTTGTTAAAAACTAAATTATGATGTTTTTTCTTTTTTCCTCCATGAATAACAATCTAATACAGAAACATAGCAATGTTGTGTGACTGTACCAGCTTTGATGACAGACAGTATATGCAAGGTGAATGTTATCATTGTCTGGTTTTGACATGCCATTGCTCATCATTGGGTTAACACTGTTAACAAGTAACCTGCTTCTGTTGCATTATGATAAAATTAATTTAATAAGGAATATTGTAAACTATATCAAGAGTTGACGAAAACACACAAAATATTTGTTATTCACTGTGCATGTGGCTTGTGCTTCTGAGCATCTGCTTGAGTTTATGTAGTCTGCTTAGCATGTGTCTGTACTGGTCAAAGATGCAGGTAATATTTTTATAGCATTAGTTGCTTCACTCGATGTTGATTGCCTAAACCATATTATGAGAAGAGAATATAGGGAATAAAGTGTCCAGGAGATAAGTTTATACCTCAGGTTCCATTACAGATCCTGATGAAATTTTTAATCTCGTGATCAAATATTTGTCTGGTTCCCTGGTTAAAAAGAGGTGAAATTAGTGTCTCGGGATGTAATTATGTGTCCTAGTAATCTTCTGTAATAGCCGTTGATCAAATTCATTAGTAGTTTTAGAAGTAGATAGGGAAATTCGGATTTGTGGGATGCTGTTAGCCACATAAGGCAATAAAGTAACGTGTTAAATCCATACTTGGGCTTGGTTGGCCCAATTATGGACCTAGGTTATTCAGATATTGATAACTAAGTTTCACAGCTGTTGATATATTGTTGATGCAGCTTAAGAAATCAGTATGTTGCTATGAATTGAGATGGAACAGGTCTTAAGAAATCAGTATGTTGCTATGAATTGAGATGGAACAGGACTGTCTATGAGAACTTGTTTTGAGAATGTCTTCAATTGGAAAATTTGGCATCCTACATTCTTTTCAAGTCTTGCATATGTTGCCTAGTGAGACTAATGAACTGAAATGTTCCTAGCATTAGAAGTTGTTTAAGATAATCCCTCAGTTGAGATTGCATAGTATAGAAAAATAAGAATGCCATTGCAGCCCTGCCATTTGTAGTGCGTCACTGAAAGCAACTTTAAATTGTCTGAGCAGGGAAGCATTACTTGATCTTTTATTTTCCAACTTATACTGGGCAATTTACAGGGTAAAATTCCTTCCTTTTGATTTTTATAATCTAAAGAATACAGAGATTTTGTGGAATAGATTCTGTAGAACGTTTCACCTCTTTGGATGAGGTAACTAGAAAGGAGAATGTAAATGCTTGTTTTCTTTAAGTAGTTTTGAAACAACAGTCACTAATACTTCAACTTGAGAAAAATTATTAAACCATCTCCCATTTAGGCATGCTTTTTCTTTTTCCTCTAATATTCTGTGAATTTGACAGTACGGTTACTATATCGCCAATTTATATCATTGTCTTCAACATTTGGTTTATATATGATTGTTGAAAAATAACAATTTGTGATTCAAGTCTAGTAGATTTATTGGACCATGGAAAATTGAAATGATTCTCTGTGTGTACTTCTGGATCTAGTAAATTGTATATTAATAAACTAGAAACGAGTCTTAAATTTCTATTATGCTGCCTACAGAAGTCACACGTGATGGTGCTTTCTTACTGGAAGATAGAAAGAATATGTAGACATATGCTTTATTGAGCTCCACACTGCTTGTCAATGAGAAGAAACAACAGCCGTACTTTAGGATGTGGCCAAACTTTCTTTTGAAAATAGAGTTTAAGTTGTTTGATACTTGAGTTTCATACAGCATGACATTCAATGGTTTGATTTTGATGCATGACAACCTCGATCAAATCTTTTGGGATGCTAGAATGATCAAATAATTTCCTTTTAATGTTTAAGAAGTGTCAGCGTTCTTGTCTTTTCAATGTCACCTGAATAGGTCATGGAGTAGTTTAAGTCTGCAAATGATAATTTGGTAGGAACTAGATTTCATCATGATTGATGGGTTATGATAACATGATTTCTGCATTATTTTATAGGTTCTGCATGGATGGCACTTTCTCGGCCTTTTGTTGATTACACCATATGGGGATGGGACAATTTACCTCGAGTAGTACTCATGTATTATGCGAACTTTATATCTTCCCCAGAAGGTTATTTCCACACTGTTATCTGCAATGCACAAGAGTTTCGCAACACTACTGTGAATAGCGACCTCCATTTCATATCATGGGACAACCCTCCTAAGCAGCATCCACACCACCTTAACCTTGCTGACATGCAAAAGATGATCAACAGTAATGCACCTTTTGCAAGGAAGTTCAGCCAGGATGATCCCGTGCTTGACAAAATTGATTCTGAGCTCTTATCTCGGGGTCCAGGCATGTTTACTCCTGGTGGTTGGTGCATAGGAAGCAAGGAAAATGGAACAGACCCATGTTCTACTACAGGTAATACCACAGTACTTAGACCTGGCCCTGGAGCAAAAAGGCTGGAGAATTTAATAAGCACTCTGTTATCCATCGAAAATTTCCGACCAAAGCAGTGCAAGTAGCAACACTTAAAAGCAAGAAGGTATTATACATGCCATTGTGATAGTCAATATCAGAAGAAAAAAAAAATTGTATCATCAACTAATATGCATTCCTTCTGGTAGTAAAAAGACGAGTGCTGAAACTTTACACAATACTATAGCTACCGGTAATGGCTAAGATGAGATGAATTTTGTAGAAGGATATCAAATTACAGCTGGCTTTACTTTTCCAATGTAATATCATGATGTAGAGTACTGAACTCATCCCTTGTGACTAGATGGTCCAAAAATATTTTTATGTTTCCCTTTTAATTGTATTTCCGTGATCAAACCATTCACCATTTAGCAGATGGTGAGGTGGATGAACATTAGCAAGATTAATGTTGGAGAAAGAGAGGAAAAAAAAAAAAGTGAAAGTTCATGAAATTTTAATGTATGATACCTTGTATGGATTGCTTTATCTCAAACATCTAATCAGTGTGATGAAAATCCAGAAAGAGATGGTTAAATTTTTGAACTTTTTGAAAATCTTAGGTAATTTGTTCATATTTCAAGTCTTAATAGCCATTCTTGTCATGGTTGGACTGGAGTCTGATTAGTAGAATTTTCCATTATTCCAAGTCCTTGAGTTTTTTCCACGGTAGTGAGACTTATAATTTTCCAAGTCATGGTCTAATTTGTATTTTTCTATAATAAAAATGACTTGTTGAGTAATGTTGCTCTGTAGTTAAGAACCAACTCCGTCCATGAAAAAGTTTTCATTTACTGATTATTACTAGTAGCCTCCTTTGGTTGGTTCTGTAATCTGGTTCGAGTTGAAATTTGCAAAAATTGAATCAATTTCATACAGCACTACTTGCCTTGGGCTTTCTTTGGGAATTTTTTTTCACAAGAAAGGAAAAGATAATTTTTAATTCATGGGATAAGAAAAAAAAAAGAAATAATTAATAAATAATTTTTATTTAAAAATTTAAGGGATAAAAAAAGATATTAATTATTAAAAATAAAAATAGTATTATTTAAAAATTAATTTTAGTAATAATAAGAGCATTTCTTATTCTCTTAATTTTAAAGAGAAATAAAATATAAATTTAAGAAAATAATTAATTCCTTAATATATTTCCTTATCTAAATTATTAAACTTTCAAATATGAAATAATTTTTATTAATTTTAATAGTAATTAAATAACTAATTTAATAATTAATAGAAAAATTATAAAAAAATATTACCTTTAAAATTATAAAATAATATTACCTTTCTTATCAAAGCAACTATATATATATCAGTTTAAAAAAAAAAAAATAATAATATTAAATAAATAAATTTAAAAAATAAAATAGATAAATGAAAAGTGAAAATTTTGACCTATCACTTGGATGATAGTAATTATAATGATATATAACTTTATTAAAATTTTATTTTTTTCTTATTTAATTCATTTTTATATTTATTTAATATAATTATTTCATAATTAAATTTTATTTAAAATAATCCCAGCTTTCAGTAAAAGAATCGTATATATATTTGTACTCTTGAAACTGTCAAAGAATCAAACAAATGACACCCAAACTTACAGAAATTATCAGTAATTAATTGATTTATCCATAATAATAATAACAATAAAAGATAAGTTGGCGAAGGAGGGAGAAATGATGCAGACTTAAAGAACAGGAGAAAAAGATATTACTTGAATTAATTTTAACATAAATGAATTATAAAAAAAAGTGCATATTTGCAGTCGAGGAGTGTTTGGGAATTCGATTGTTAATTTAAAGTTTTGTCAAAAATAAAATTTATTATTTAAAATTTTTATAAATTATTTTTAACTATTTAAAAAAAAAAACTAATTTGAAAGAATTAATAAAATACATTTCAATTAAATGTCAAATATTTTATTTTTTCATTTGAAATTAAAAACTCAATTTATTACAGTGAAAAATATTTTTAAATTCTTAAATTAAATGTCCAAATATCCACTGTATAAGAGCGAAATTCGAACTCTTTCTTCTTTAAAATTTTTAATATGGAAAGAAAAAAATTATAGATTTATAAATTATTCGCGTGTGGCAAAATATATATGAAAGAAGCCCGTAAATACCATTATCACTATTGGATATCGATTTAAGTTTTTATTTACATATTTGATCGAATCATAAGAAATATTTTTATTTTAAAATATATTATAATTTAATATATATGAAACATAAATAAAAAATATTCTCTACTATGTATTAATAATTCCGTTCAAATTTAATATCGAATAATTTCACTAAAAAAATATATATATATTCGTAAACATAATTTAACAGTAAATATATCGTCATGGTCATATAATTCATATATAAACTTAAATTTAATTTTTTTTTCTAAAAACAAAAATAAAAATGGTATGTAAAGACTATAAATCAAGGAAGGAGAGAATTAATCATCATAATAATAAAAATAGGATTAAGGGTACGTACATTATTACATTATAAATCAGAAACACTGAACAAAAGAGTTTTGAAGAAGAGGAAGAGAAGATGTAGGGTGTCTTGTCAAAGGAGGCTGGCATTTGCGACCCCTTTTGATCTACAATAAGGCAGATGCCACCGCTCCTGCGACAAGACTCCCTCAACTTCTCCCATACACCACCATATCGGTGCCGGTGCTGGAGCCACGGTTGTTATATGTATAGTCTATACATGCCTGCGTTTGGGAAGAAGCCATATTGTGGTATTTATAGTCTATAGAGGAGGGGGAAGCAACTGTTATATGGAGAGGTCAAGAAAATCAAGCTGCCAATGATCTCTTTTGGTTGACTAGTCATTGCTATGCTTATTTGATACTTACTTTGTCCAGCTAACACTTTGATACTGACATTCTGTAATTCATATATTCACTGTATATAATATCTATCAGAATATATAAATATATATAATATATGTATAAGCAGGTGTTCACACGTGTCGAACAATTTATAGTGTTCACACGTGAACTTAGAAGTATAACAATTTCATTAATTCATATCTTTTATTTTAATTTTTTTCATGCCTCATTATATATATAAAAAAAAAAATTAATTATTAAAATACTTTAAAAAAATAATATAATATATAAAAAAATAAAAAATAAAAAATAAAATACAAGATAAAATAAAAAATTCACTCAATAATTCATTCATTCATTCAAATATAAAAAGTCTCTATCATAAACCAGTCGTTTGACTTAAATTGCTTTACTCTAGTCTTCTCATATCTTATCAATAATTTTATGTAATTTAATGTAATAAATTAAGTTGACCAAAAAAATTTTCCTTTTATTAATGAAAGCATGACCTCATTTTTCTAATATTTGTATCTCATTTTAGTGGTATGATATTCAATGTAAATTTAAATTGAATTAATTAGAAAAGTATATTTATCATATAAATATATATATATATATATATATATATTTAAAAATGATAATTTAATAATAAAATATTTATTAGTAAAATATATTATAGCCATAAAAATTTCTTACAGATAGAGATCAATTATATTTTAAGAGATAATTAAATATTAAAAAATATATAATTTAAAATCAAATAGGCTTAGTGGAATATAATATTCATGCAATTTCTTTTTCTTTGAAAATTTTTAAATTATTCGTACAAAAAAAATCATTGTCACTATTTGAGACAACAAGTGATTATAAAACTGTGTGTTCACACATGAGAAAGTAGGACTGGCGTTCGTTTAATTGGATTTGATGGATGGTTATTAAATTAAATTAATATTTTTTATATGAATTTTTTTTAAGTTAAATTAAATTAAATTATTATTATAATTAAATTATTTATTTCCATTCGATTTAAATATTTTTGATTTATTAATTTTAAATTAAATATTTTTTTATAAATTATTTTTATTTTATTATAAATTTTAAAAAAAAATATTAATAAAATATTAGTAATAAAAAAATTAAAAATAATTCAATATTATACAATTCAAAAATTATATATTTCATTAATTAATACATCCAAAATTTATATATTTTTTTTAAAAAATTAGACTTTTTTTTATTTATCTTTAATTAATTTTTATGAATGATATTTTTTTAAATTCTAAATCAATATTAGATTAAAAAAATATGGTTGTATATAAAATAAAATCAAATATATTTAATTGTAATAATGATAATATATATATATAAAATTTATGTTTGGTTCGGTTTGAAATTGAAGAAAAAATATTTAAACCGTAAATCAAATTAAATTTTTAATTTATTTTATTTTTCAAATCAAACCAAATCAAATAAATTGTGAAATTATCGATTTCGATTTAATTCTATCAATTTGATTCGATTTAAGCAATTTGATTGGTTTTACTTCCACTTCTATTGACGAGTGCTCTGAATGATACATATATTATAATAATGTCCATATCTTAAAAAATAAAATAATATATATTTATCGATAATTTATATTTTGATATGAAAAATATAAAAATATATTTTTTAAAATCATTAAAAATAAATAAAAAATGATGAGCTCACTGATAAATTAAGAATAAATTAAAAAATAAAATTTAACAATGACTATAGGAATAAACAGGAATATCATGTCTTTTATTATATTTTTAAGAAAAAAAAAAAAAAGAGAAGAAGGTTGAATTGTTAAGGGGGACTAGAATTCAAAATTCTAGTTTTCGAACTCGCTTTGCGAAATCATAATTTATATAAGGTTTTGTTTGGGTATAAGAATTAGAATTGAATATTTCTATTTCTATTTTAATTGTTTAAAATTAAAATTTTATTGAAATTATAATTTTAACGTTTGTTTTATATAAAAAAAAATTGGAATTGAAATTAAATAAAAAATTGATAACAATAAAAATGTTTATTTGAGTTGGAAGTGGTGGTGCACCACAGGCAGTAGCGGTGGGGATGGTGGTGGATTACCGACAGTGACGGTCCGGTGAGCAATCGTCATTGGCGGTGACGATTCGGCGAGCCATCATCGCCAGCAATGACCGTCAGGCGAGCAACCGTCGTCGGAGGTGATGGACCACCGTTGCTGTCATGATCCGACCCCCAATTGGGCATGTAACCGGCACTAGGGAACGGGAAAACATAAGACTTCCGGAACCCGTAGTAAGCCTGACTTACCACTGAACAATAAAACCTGTAATATGACAGCTATAACTGTCACCAACAAGAACTATAAGCCCACATATTCAATATAATCCTCATAATTTAACATCAATTAAGTTTTGCTTAACAGA
>CANXYC011185293.1:0-41720 GCA_948193065.1 Aleurites moluccanus
TCACCTGTTGGCATATTAAACATCTTGCTACATACTTTGCCACTTCTTTCTTTAGACCTTGCCACCAATAGTTTTCTCTGAGATTTTTGTACATCTTAATGCTACCCGGATGCATAGAATAGGCTGAACAATGAGCTTCCTCCATTATCTCTCTCTTTAAGACATCGACATTAGGCACACACAATCTGTCACCAAACATCAAGGTCCCATCTCCCTTAAGAGAAAAATTTGTGCGAGTACCATCTTTCACTTCATTTCTAATCTTCTTTAGCTGTGGATCTTAATTTTGTGCTTCCCATACTCTGTCAACTAAAAGTGGTCTCACTTTAAGAGTAGCTAACAATGCACCTGAATTTCCCACTGTCAAATCTGCTTCCAAAGTTCGAAGATCTAGAAGCAAAGGAAGTTTCACAGTCTTAATATAGGCTAATGTACCATATGATTTCCGACTAAAAGCATCAGCTACCACATTAACTTTGCCTAGATGATAATCAATAGTGCAGTCATAATCTTTTAATAACTCAATCCATTGCCACTGTCTCAAGTTCAACTCCTTCTGCGAAAGAAGATACTTCAAACTCTTGTGATCAGTGAAAATCTAGCATGTCGCACCATAAAGATAATATCTCCAAATCTTTAGAGCAAACACTACTGAAGCAAGTTCTAAATCATGGGTAGGGTAATTTACTTCATGTGGTTGAAGCTGTCTAGAAGCATAGGCAATCACTTTCCCATTCTTCATAAGAACACAACCCAAACCTTTGTTTAAAGCATCACTGTATACTACATAACCATCATTACATGAAGGAAGTGCTAGGACAGGAGTAGAAGTTAAACAAGCCTTGATTTTCTCAAAACTATCTTAACATTCATCAGTCCATTCAAACTTGGCATTCTTCCTTAGAAGTTTAGTCATTGGCGAGGCAATTATAGAAAAATCCTGAACAAATCGATGATAGTATCCTGCCAGTCCTAAGAAACTCCGAACTTCTGAAGGATTGGTTGGTGGCTCCCAATTCACTACAGCTTTTATCTTTTTAGAATCAACAAAAACTCCTTCTGTTGATATGACATGTCCCAAGAAAACCACATTGTCTAACCAGAATTCACACTTGCTGAGCTTGGCATATAACTACTTATCTCTCAGAGTCTATAATACTATTCTCAAATGTTTCTCATGCTCCTCTCTACTTCTCGAATATATCAAAATATCATCTATAAATACAATCATAAACATGTCCAAAAAAGGATGAAATATTTTGTTCATAAGGTCCATAAAAGTTGTTGGAGCATTAGTCAGGTCAAATGGCATCACAAGAAATTCATAATGTCTATATCGAGTTCGGAATGCAGTCTTAGGTACATCTAACTCCTTAATCTTCAACTGATGATACCTATATCACAAATCAATCTTTGAAAATACTTTTGCACCTTGAAGCTGGTCAAAAAGATCATTAATACGGGGCAAAGGATACTTATTCTGAACTGTAACTCTATTCAACTGCTTGTAGTCAATACACAATCGCATGTAATCATCTTTCTTCTTCATAAATAACACAGGAGCTCCCCAAGGTGATATGTTGGGTTTAATGGAACCTTAATCAACTCTTGTAATTGTGCTTTCAATTCCTTAGGTTCTGCAGGAGCCATTCTGTATGGAGCTTGAGAAATAGGAGTCGTTCCTAGCTAAAGATCAATGGTGAACTCGATCTCTCTGTTTGTGGGTAAGCTAGGAAGTTTTTCTAGAAACACATCAGGAAATTCACAAACTACAGGAATATTCTGCAATTTAAGGCCTTCTAACTTTGTATCTATAACATGAGCTAAATATGCCCGACAACCCTTCTATAGTAACCTCTTGGCTTGTATAACAGAAATCACACTAGTTAGTAATAATCTTCGCTTACCATGAAAAGTGAATTTAGGAATTCCTGGCTATTCAAACTTCACTATTTTTTCATAACAATCTACCTTTGCATGGTGAAAAGATAATCAATCCATTCCCAAAATAACATAAACTCTTAAAGAGGTAATGGAACCAAGTTTGCTAATAATTCTTGATCACCTACCTTAACAATTGAATCTTTGTACAATTTTTACATATCAAGGGTTCTCCTATGGGAAAACTTACCACTAACCCATCTTGTAAAAGACTCAGTTTCTTATCTCCATGAATAGCAAATGCATGAGACACAAATGAATGCGTAGAACCCAGATCAATAAGAACTTGTGCATCTCTATTAAAAATAGATAACATACCAGTAATAACCTCAGGAGATGTCACTGTCTCCTGCTGACTCATCGCAAAAACTCTGACTTGTCTAGGTGGTCTACTTGGCTATACATCCTGTTTGGGCTGGCTAGATGATGAAACTGCACCAGTACTACCCATACTAGAACTGGCACCTCTACCTATGTTTCTACCCCAAAATGGTGCCCTACCTCCTCTTTGACTTATAGAAACTGAGGAACCCTGTCTCGAAGTGAGTAAGGGACAATCTCTTCTCAAATGGCCTAACTCTCCACACTCATAGCAACCAGGAGTATAAACTCTGTAATCTCCATCATGAAATCTACCACAAGTGGCATACTGAGGAAATGATCGCCTAATCCGTTCTCCATGCCTAAATCCTTGAGTACCAGAAAAATTACAAGTTGATGGTCTTGTTGAACTCTGAACCATCTGAGGTCTACTACCCATCAATCTTATTCCTATATGATATCCTCTGCTATTGCTACTATAATCAAGTATAGGAGGAAAAGAACTACTTCCCCTTTTAACAGGTCTCTCATAGCTTCCCTGAAATGTCTGTCTCTTCCTACGTTGTTCAAACTCTGCCTCTTCTCTATCTAACATCTTTGTCTCTAAATCTCTGTCAACCATCTTGCAAAAACTCAAAGAATGCCAGTCTGATATACTCCTCCGAACAGAGAATTGCAAGCCATTATAAAATCAGCTATATTTATCTCTCTCCTTAACAATTATATGGGCCACAAACCTGTATAGCTCCTCAAATCGATCTACATACTATTTAATAGTATACTCCCCTATCTTAGGCTAAAGAAAATATCCTCCTCCTCTCTCTTGTAGCTATCTGTAATGTACTCCCTTTGAAATTCAGTAAGAAACATCTCCCATGTCAAATTATCACGTGTACGCATCAATCTGTCATACCATCTCTCAGCTACTCCCTCTAGAAAAGCACGTACATGTTGCATCTTGTCTTCCTCTATCAATTCTACAATCTCATAAGCTTTTTCCAATTTCTTCAACCAATCATATGCTTTCCCAGAGTCTAAGGATCCAGTAAATTTTTCTGCCCCTAATTTCTTACAATTAGATACAATCTCCCAAGGTCGTTGCTATTGCACCCTATTCAACATACCTGCTGCAACAACTTGAGCAATAGTAGCCGCTAACTTAGGATCAACAACCGGTGGCTGAACAACTGGTAGTGGAATTGGAGGAATGGGTTGGGGTGGGGGTGGATATGCATGTGATGCACTAGCCTCATCCTCATAAGCTACTGGTATCTCTCGCTCAGGAATATGCTCATGATGCAGGGGTAAATGAATGTTCTTAGGAGGTCGGCCAACATCCTCTATACTGGCTACCCGACAAACTCTACCACAACCTCTACCTCTACCACCCTGTACTTGTGGTGGCATTATCCTATAAGATGAAAATAGAACAAGATTAAGAACTAAACAAATTATTATATCTTACAATAAAAGAAAGAAAAAGAAGTCTACAGAATCTGTATCCTATGCTCTGATACCAAAAATTATCACACCCCTTACTTTATTGTCCTGATAGGCAGTGTGACAATAAAGAATGTTTCTTGTAGTTGTACTATTACTATAAAACTTATAATAATACTTGAAGTATCTAAAACGATTGTAATAGATTTATAGCTGTATGATACTATTACACAAATGAATAAATCTATGATTATACAAACTATAGTTGTTCAAAATAATATATATAACCAAGCTAGCTAACCAAAAACAAAAAGAGAGATTGTTGGCTCGACCTCTGCTATATGTTGAACAATTGAGACGACATCGCTAACTCTGTGCTAGATATCTACTGAGAATGATCTGTAAAGTATTAATATAAGAGAGGTGAACAAATCCCAATGCTCAGTGAGTGGTAAATATATAATAAAAGGGAACATGATACTGTTTTCTGCATATAATTTACACAAAATATCTAGAAAATATCATCATTCTGAAAACGAATTGCACAGAAAATCATCTAGCACAAGAATTAAATCATTAAATAACTCTCTGTAAAATATACACTCAATACATATAAACAATCTGTAGATAGATAAATTGGCATCTTGGGTGCATGATGACATCTGGCAGCACCCATAGCAAACTGGTCATACACATGTGCAGAGCTACCCCCAAAGGGCGACCACCTGATATACGTCCCAAAGACTATATGTATATCAAGCGTTGTCCCAAAGACAGTATCTGATATCTGAGATTTATCCTCGTTGATGCGGGCCAGTAGATAGAGGAGTGGGCTTTATAGTTTTTGGAGAAGCAAGATAGGGCCTTTCGCGCTGGTCGCCTTTAAAAGGCCATAACTTTCAGCACAGAATGAGCCACGGGGCCCATGAGTACTTGTTTCGAAGCTCATTCAGAGATCTAGAACACTTAGGGAACCCGACATAACCAGTTTTGACTCCAAATTCAGCCGTTTATAGCCCGAACAGAGCCTCTGAAGTTTTTAGGCACATTCTTTTGTCTATTTGTGAACTGTTTTATTTTGTTATATTTTGGGCCGAAGCCTACTAGCCCATTAGGATTTTATTCTTCTTTTAGCATATAAATATGTGTGTTTTGTTTTGTAAGAGACAGTTTTGCCGAATAATAAAAAAAAACTCTACTTTTCTTCCAGTTTTGGTTTTCCTAGAAAACAAGAAATTGATGCCTATTTCCTGGTATTTCTAAAATCAATAGGTTATAGAAGATTATTTTCCGGTATTCATGCACGAATCAACAGATTGTAATAGTATTTCATTGTCCATTGATATTTCGTTGCGTCACTCATCAGGATAATCTTAATCCGTCAATTACTTTGAAATACCCGTCATCTAGGTATATCTATCAGACATATACATATATGAGTATATTTAAAAAAAAATATTTGTACTCAACTGTGCAATAAAATCTTTCTTTATAAATCAAACACCAAACATTCCAATATATGTTCCCAACTTTAATATATAAAATATCGCATTTTTAAAATTTTGATTCAAATTAATTTTCATTCGAAAATCCATTTCTCAAAACATATAGCATATATTAGTAAAATTAATATTATAAATTCACCACTCACCTGGCAAAATGATAGAAAACCTATCAGACTGGAGCACCTCGTTGCTCTGAATTGGTCACTGGGTCAACTCCTATAAATAAATAAAAAATAATATTGGAATATGAAAATAAATTCTAAAATGTCATGATGCATGAATTATGCTGACTCTAAAATATCTAGCATAATTTCTCACGAAAATTCGACAGAATTTCCTCTTAAAAACTGTTAGCCCCAAAAATCCACTTGCTTAAATAATCACAATAACAGCCTATAATGCAATATTAAACACCAATTATAACCCAAAATGTTATTTTATATCTAACTAAAATAAAATATATGAAATATTGTCAAGGTTCCAATTGTCAATAATTAATATTTCGGGTATCCAAATAAAAATCTAAAAGTGTTTATGGATTCCTTATATTGCAGGGAACATTTTGATATTAATATTACTAATAACTAACTAATTCAGAAAATCCTAGATTTAGCCTAAACCTTAAACTTCAAAATTAATTGTCTAAAACTAAAAAATAACCCAATTAAATATCAAATTCATGCTCTAAACATCAAAAACTATTAGTTACTTGAGTTAAACAATCGAAAAATTAAAACTTAACATTCGGTCGAGGAATAGAGAAAGGAAATCAAAAGAAATGTTTTTTGATAAGGAAAGCATATAATATATATATATATATAGAAACGACAAACAGTGAATAATAATTTTTTTTAGTGGTTTAGCGGTGGCAAGCTGTCACAGATTAGGCTTGAGTTATTTTTTTTATTGGATAAGGCTTTACACAACTTGGACAGTTGTTTGTAAGACTGAGGGGATCTGATCAGATAGCTCGGTTATCCTTTAGGC
This sequence comes from Aleurites moluccanus, assembly GCA_948193065.1. Lineage (NCBI taxonomy): Eukaryota > Viridiplantae > Streptophyta > Magnoliopsida > Malpighiales > Euphorbiaceae > Aleurites > Aleurites moluccanus. The sequence continues at coordinate 6,195 of CANXYC011185293.1, forward strand.
AGGAACTTCTTCTTTTATCGACCATTTTCTGCTTAGGTCCATTTCTTGATTGCTGACTTTTGCTTTAGAATGACTTAGGTCTGGCTAAAGGATCATCTACAAATAGTGAGTCCCTAAGATAGGCTGCCCTATTCAACTTCCAGGTATCACATGCACAGAACCTTGATTTGTTTTGACTTTTTTTTTTAGTTAGATCTAGAGGATTTTCTGTGGTATGCCCACAGTATGGGATTGGCTCTTTCATCACAATGAGCTTTGGTTATAGGATGGTATACTTAATGGACATGAGATTCACTACCTTCTATTAGGGTACCAGGATTTTGAGGCGTATGAGTCAATCTCAAGGTATTCCATCAGATGAAGTTACCTTTCCCACTTTTATGATTACTAGTATTGTTGCCTAAGCATAATGAATGGCTGAAGGGGTTTTATGCATTTTGTCATACCGATTGGCTTGTTAGATAAGTTGAAGGGCTATGATTCTTTGTTTATCACTTCTATTTAACCTATTGAGAAGTTCAGGAAGGCTATCTTGATAGAGGAGCTAGAAGTAGGGATGGAGATAAACGATATACCTATGACTACTACAGAGACATTAGCTAGTGAAGTAACAAAGATAGACTTCTATGAGCAGAGAGATGACAAGAAGACTGTTGACACTAGAGATTCTGAGAATGTAATTGTTGGCATAGATTCTAAGAAAGTAGTTGGAGATGAAAGTTCAAATAGACTAGCTGATGATGATGATTGTGATGAGGATAGGGACATCCATCCTAGGAGGAGGAAGACTCATAGTTAGGATCTTTTCTTTTTTTACTTCCGTCCACCTAAGATTAGATAGGATTTTTTTTTTTTTTTTTTTGACTTGGATATTTGTTTTTGCTATTGGTTTGAACTTAATAAAATGAGATAGGAATTTTGACTTTGGTATTGGTTTGGACCTCAGACTTTATGATTGGAAAAAATGAGACATGAGTTTATTTTTGATATTAATCACGATGAATGAAATATTATTTATTATTTATGACTTTTAGAATTTTACCAGCTATGATGATCAGAATGAGACATTTATTATTACTTTTCTTCATCTTTTTTTTTTTAATCTTTTGTTGCTTTAAATTTTTCCCAAGCTGTCTTTTCAGGTTTTTAACTCGTCAAGCTGCACTAATTTTTGTCTAACCTGCCTTTTTAGGGTTTTAACTTAGCAAGCACGAGTCAATTAATCTTGGTACAAAAATGATAATTTTATTATGATTTTGGACTGTACCTAGAATGGACAGCCTACATATCTCCATTTACACTTTTAATTCTTTTTCTTTCGGAGAATCAGGTCCTCGTAGTTCTGTTTACATAACTCACTACTTTACACGATGTATATTTTCAATTGATCTAGATTGCACAAGCTTGCAAATTCATTCCCATCAATGTCCGTGAGTATGACTCCTCTTCCATAAAGAACCTCCTTGAGCACGTAAGGTCCAACCCAATTAGATCAAAATTTTCCTCTTGGATCATGAAGCAGATATCACGTCCTAAACTTGGAACATGACAGTCCTAGGATGTGAGAACAACTTAAAGCTACCAATACCTATAGAACTCCCTGCTTATGACCTATTATCATTCACTGTTATCACTGTCTTACAATCAATATCCTCAATTTATTAGTAATCACCTGACATAATAATATTATACTTATCATCTCATCTCATTTATCAGTCATCATTACTGAATCTTATCATGTCATAATACATCATATACTTTGAATAACAATAATATCTATTATTTATACATCATTAACCCATCTATATACAGTATCAAAGAGATTTTATGAATACAAAGAAAAACATAAGCTTTGACATTTACATTGTAATAGTCAATCTGGTCCGAGCTGAAGAAGGAAATCTAGGAACCCCTTACTCCTCACCTAAAAATGTTAAACACTGAAAAGGTTTAAATATTCTTAGTGAGTCAAATATATATTACCATACAATTATGCTTGGTAGATAACAAAAAACCTATAAGGGTCAAAAAGTAGCTCATTAGGTTAACAATAAAGGTTAAACAATGAATTCAATGGAATTTCACACCAAATGCTTAACTTATAGGTGATCAAGTAGAAAAGACAAACTGTTAAAATGTTTAAAGTTCAACAATCAATTTGAATGGAAGGATCAAATAGAATCAATAAGCCAATGGAACAATATAAACATGTATATATAATAGATAATACGCCTTGAACGCATATCCTTTCTCATTACTGCCAATAGAAAATATAAGGCAGGCCAATACCTTATGGCTTGGACTTATCCCGTCCCAGCTAGGGTTATAATGTTCATTGTGTACAATGCTGATGGTATTTATCCACTACCCCATCGATAAGGTAGCTTTGTCATATTAACACATATAAAGGTAGAAAGAACTTATATCAAGTACCAAAAGGCCAATGGAAACAATAAGGTGCAATAACATTCTCAATGAGCTCATTAGCTTTCTTTCATTCAATCAATATCAAAATGGTTAAATGAACAAGTCTTAGGATCATCAAATGACAAGTCAAATAGCATAGAACACAAATTTGAGCTAGGTCTTGTCAAAAAGGGTCAATTGCACTGGTGAGAAAGCTAGTAACCTGCTCTGGCGACAATGGCATTCAGTTGGTAAGCTTGTGAAAAATACAAAGGGACTTTTATTGAACATTTGGTGTGCATCTTTCAATTATCAATTTGGAAGGGTTATAAGGTAAGTTAAATAAAATTATAAGGTAAGTTAAATAGCATTAATATTTCACAAATCAACTTCACAAAGCTGTCAATTCAGGGGATATTTCAGATCAAATCAAATAACAATGGAATAACTAAATTTAGGGCTTGAATTTCAAGAACAATTTCAATAGGAAAACCAATATACATGGTTCAGCCATTTCAGGCTCAAGGTTCAAATCAATTTGTTTATCCAATATCAAAGTTTATTCATGCATAAAAATATATAAATGACTCACCTAAACTGTAGGTTCAATAAAAAAAACTCCTTAAAGCTCCAAGTTGTCAAATTAGGCTCACTCATTTTGCTAGACAACCTGAGCAGTATGCAATAAACTAATTATTTTCCATACCAAATAATGTCATATTGACCTAAAAATTTTATGAGACCTAGATAACATATTTACTAAGATTTATATTAAATTTCATCTTAAAAAATTATCATTTTCCCTATGAACTAAATTAGTTACAATAGCTAAAATATTTTGTTTTACACATAATTACTTTCTGGCAGCCTTGACAAAATTACATATTTCTCTAGCTACAAAAATCCAATTACTTCAATTTTTTCCCTATTAAACTAGACATATGAGGTTATAAAATATCCAAAATTTAGCTTAATATCTTCTTTGTACAACATTTGGTGACTATCTAAATCTTACCCTGTTCCAGTGTCACAGTTAATTCGGGCAGGTTCTATTATCTAGGTTGCATCTCACAACATACATATTCAATTCAAAAAATATTTTACAGCCATTTAGATAATATATATTGAAACATTTTTCATGTTTTACACTTTATCAAAATCGCAGGTCATCAAAACTCAAGTGTAAGTTTCTGCCTTAATATGTGTTTAACACTAAATTTTTTAACTACTGCTATATAGCTAAAATAGATGGAAAGAACAAGGAATTAATAAATTTACCTCCTCTTTATCAAGATGGCAGAAACCTTAGGTCACTTCCTCTCCAAATTTTGCTTGATTTCTTTAGGAATCTTTGGTGTAGGTTAGGTTAATTCTACGTTTTACTCGGTTTTCTATCAATTTGCTTTGAAATTTGAAGAAAAATGGAGGAGATTTGGAGAAGTGAGGTTCAGCCTGTTCAACAATGGAGGAAGGGAGGAAATTTCTAAATTTGAGAAGAATTAGAAAGAATTTATATTAATTAACTTTTAGTTAATTCGATTTCCCCCTTGGCACTTCTCGTATTTGCATCTTTAACTCGAAACTTTTAACTATTTACCTTTTTGTCACATTTAAATTCTAAAACAATATTGCTTATATTTCTTAAGCTTATGAGTCTGATGGTGATATTAATTATTCACATTTCTGAACCCGATTGTTAATCGAAATGTCGACATGCTTACTTATTTATCAGGTTAATTTTCGTGGTTTATCCTAATTTTCACATATTTTATTCCTATAGTTAAATGAAGTGTTATGAAGCTTAAATGGATAAAGTTTTAGGATGTTACACTGGATCTATGATTTCCTTTAGGACGAAGTTTTCTTCTTTTAATCCTATATTGGTCACTATTTTGTTGAAATGCCTGGCAAGCCTCTATTGATAACCTTGAGTCTGATATAAGGCATCCATCCTTTTTTTACTATGGTACTCTTTTAATTCATTCTACTTCATCTAGCTATCTTTCGCACATGACTCTAATAGACCGAATTTGCATCTTGATTGGAAGAATTACTTCCATACCATAAACTAAGGAATAGGAGGTTGCCCTAGTCAGAGTGTGAATAGAGGTCCGATATCCCCATAATGCATATGGAAGATGCTCATTCCAATTCCTATGACTAGTGATTATTTTCTGCCTTTAACCTTCTCAATTCTTGATATGCTTCATATACTAATAAGTTGGGATCTTGTGAATTGCAATGTTTAGATCAATTTCTGTTATATCCTCAGGTTCCCATGTAAACAGTCTTTGAATTTGTAGAAAAATGAATCATGATATGAATATGCAATGTATGTGAGTTTTGGATCGTCTTCTGTGCCGAAATTAGTCGATTCTTTATTTTTAATTTTTTTTATTTCATTTCTTTTGATGTCTTAGTCTGATTAGAATCATGAAAAGGAAAATCTGACAAATAGATGTAAGAGGAAAAAAGCAAAAGTTTTATTAAGAAAAGGTCCCATCACTGTTGGTTACATCATGATTAAAAGAAAGACCAGAGATGTCTTTTAGAGACTCAGAACAAGAGAAAAAAAAATACCTGGACTCAAATGACTTGAACTTTAGATGACTCAGACTCAGGTGACTTGGACTCAAATGACTTGGACTCTAGCTTGGTTTCATTAAGGCAAGCTGTCTCCTCATAGTACCAATTTTGTAGTGGGGAAAAGTGGTTTGAATAGGGTTTGCGTTTATTCTAGGGCAATGTGAAGATCAACAGGGATGCTAGATTTTGGTTGGGTAGGGAGAAGGATGTTCCCATCTTCAATGAGATCCTAGATTATGTGCCTCAAGTTTTTGCACATGTTAGTTTTATGCCCATGTCTTTGGTGATATTTACAGTACTCATTCATGTTCCAGCTTTTGGGTAAAGGGTTTGGAGGTGGCCTTAGTTTTAAAGGTGTGAACAACTTGGCTTCCAATGTTTCCTTGTAAATCAAGCTCAAGGGTTTACCCAAATTAGTGAATTTCCTTTTTTCCGCCATTAAAGGTTGCCGGTTGATTGTGGTTGCTTCCTCGTTGCTCTCATCTTCATTGGAGGAGGTAGTATTGGCATTGTTCTACTTATGCTTTTTCTTTACCATGCGATTTTGCTCAATCTTTTTGTGCTTCTTGGACTTTTTCCATCAGTGTGTTAGTAAGAATTTTGCTCCCTTAAAAAGGATTCAAGGAAATGAAAGGTATATTGTTTATGTTTGCTGACATGCTAGTGTTGCCCAAATTAGCACTAGATATAGTTGATGAGCTCGATTGAATGGGGTTGGCTTGATTCTGGTTCATCATTTTCCTCACTCTCACCAATGATGGTCTGATGTTGGAAATTTAGGGTATTGGCCACATAATTTATCGTATTCAGAAAACTAGCTTATTGTGTGGCTATGGTTTTATTGAAACTGGTGTGCTGAGCATACAACACTTTGTGAAAATGGGTTTCTTGAGCATCCAAGGTAGATTTGAGGATAACTTGAAAATTTTCCTCCTATTTCTTGATGAGAGTGGTGAAAAGTATAGTTATGGCCTAAGGATTGGTTTCTTGCATGAAGGGAAAATGAAGAGGTCAGCTCATGAGTTATAGGTAGAACAAGGGTGCAGGTCTGTTATACATATTGTTTTTAGAAAAAGATTCCTCTAGGTTGGTGGGTCAAGTACACATTTTTTTTTGTTTAGCAAGTTGGGTATACTATTTGGTCAGACACCTGGTTTTCTGTTTGATGGGTTATAGGCAAATGGGATTGTAGTTTGTTTCACTGATATGGGTAAATAGGATAGTGGGTCGGTTTGACTACCTTTGGATTTTGGGTGTCAGGTTCTTTATTTTTGGATACAGGTCTAATTTGGTTCAATTTTGGGTCATAACTCTAGTTTGGACTGATTTTGGGTCACAAGTATGATTTGGACTAATTTTGGGGTAAATGAATATATTTTACTAGTACAGGTTAGGCTTGGTGAATGTTTAGTAGATCATTTTCACTGTTTGGATCTTAGCAGGTCATTTTGGTTCTAGGACGGTGTGTCGGTTTTACCATTTAGAACATGGGTTAAACATTGTAATGGTTTAGTGGATCAAGTTCACTACTTGCAATTAAGGTAACAACTTAGTGACTTCTTTTTGGGCTTGGGAGTGAAGACCATATCTGCTTAGGTTTTGGATGCAAGTCATTTAGGTTTTGGATGCAAGTCATTTCTGTTTAAGGCTTAAGGATCCAAGTCCATCACTGTTTAGGGTTTTAAGGTGAAGGTCGTTTCTGTTTAGGGCTCAAATGTTCAAGTCCATCTCTGTTTAGGGTTTAAGGGTTCAGGTTCATCTTTGTTTAGGACTTCTGGTTTAGGACTTAATATTTCTAAGTCCTAGGGTAAGGGGTAAAAGTTTTTAACATGATTGGAATAAAAAAGCTTAGGTTGACTCTCAGTTGGTTCAAGGTATAACCTAGACTTTATTAGGATAGAATGCATGCTTTATGCATTATGAATGCATGGTTAAAAATTGGTTCATGATTATGCAATCATATCATGGCTTGACTCATTTAGGATGCACACAGCCTAGGGTCTGAGTTCTAAATTCATTACGTGAAAGCTAGGTGGCTTGGATAAAAGAATTTTCGTCATACTAGGGCAGTGATATACTTAACCATATGTAAACCTAAGAGTTTCACATGGGTCCAATAGTAATACTCCAAAAGATTGAAGATTCATGATTTTGCTATTTCCCAACATTCTCAAAGAGAGTTTTGAGGTCAATACTACTCATTATTCCATAGCTTTGATTTGTAACTGGTTATGCAAAGTGAAGCATGAAAATCAATAATTAAATAAAAAGACAAACAAAAGTTACTTCAAAAAAGAGTATTACTTTCTTTTTAAACTAATTAGTAGTCCTCTTAACTTTTAGAAAAAGTTTATCCCCTAGTAGAGTCGCCAACTGTGAGGCCTCGCCCAAGTACCAAGATACTCATTCGGGTTGATTTCCCATGTTAAAGGTAAATTTTATCTTACATTTGCAAATTATCTCTTTAACATTTGTTTTGAAGATTTTGTAAAGTCGCCACCTTCATTTTTAAGGGAAAAAGAAAAGAAAATCTGATTTGACTCTAAATTATAACCCAAAGATAAAATCACAACTTCGAACCAGGACAAAGCTCAAGGACTAGGTTTTTGGTTTTAAGTAACTCTCATTTGGCTTTCTATTTAATGATTGATTTATGAAAAAGTGATTTCATGAACAAATTATAAGATGACATTTTAATATGAATGAATCATAACAATTTGTAATATTCATAACATAAACAATAAACAATAAAATAAAAGAGTTCAATTATATTACAATCAAAACCCAAAAAGAATAAAGGATGTCAACTCTAGCCTTTATGAGAATTCTAGGTTGACTACACATTCCTAAAATAAGATCAAATACAAAATAATTTAGGAAAAATATGTTTTTTTTTGTGCTTTTGGATTTGAAGCTATGAAACAAATTGCCTGCGTATTCCTTTAAATGAGAATCAAAACTCACGCAGTTCTTCCTTTTAGCAAAGGGGTTAGGTCTTATTTTAAGAAAATTCTGATTTTTCCTCTTCCATTTTATCATGTTATGGTTCTTTTAATTAATGCTTTACCAATTTAAAGAAAGGTAGAAGAATTGAGATGCAATTGATTGTTCTTTAGTTTGATGCTTTACCAAATTAAAGAAAGGTAGAAGAAGAGAGATGCAATATGCAATACATTAACTTGAAAAGGTTGAGTTTACAATACAATACCTTGCTTTGCGACTTGGATTAAAAGTGTCTTAGATTTCTTTGGGATCAAAATTCTACTTTTGTTAAGGGTAATAAAATCAATCCAAAAGTCCAATTATTTTCCAATTTTATTTACCAAGTTGAATTAATTAATCAAATTAATCAAAAGTGATGCTAAATTGACTCAAAAAGAGATCAATTTATATCTTATATTGCTCTAACTCAAAAAGAGTTGAAGAAATCAGTTCGAAATCAAAGTGAGATGAACCACTTATGTTAAAAAAATCAAATAAGGAGGGAGAAGGGAGAGCTAACTAAGGAAAACTCAACTTAGTTGTTCTGGTATCATTTTCAAAGTGCATGGGAGCCTCTATTTATAGAAAAAAGGTAGGGGGTTAGACTAGACAAAATTTGATATGGGAATCAGAGGAAAAATGTCAGAACCTATTGGCTGCACCTACTCTTCCTTTTGGAGACTCCTACTCTTCCTTCTAGTGGCACCTATTTCTCTTCTTAGCGGTACCATCGTGGATTTGGTGGCTGCCTCCAAGGCTTCTTAGCGGTGCTTCCAGATTGACCTTCCTGGCAAAGCAGCTACGTGGAGCTTCCAACTTCTTTTGGTCTAATTCATTCGATCTAAAGGTGGTTTGACCTTTGATTGATGTCGTTCAATCTGGCGCAATTTGGTTTGTCTGTATCAAAGTTGATTTTGATCTTCGGTCAATCTCCAATCAACCTAGCATGGTCTGAGTCTGCTTGGGGTGCAAAAACACATGTTCACATCAAGTTTTTGCCCGAATCACTATAAGTTTCTTGTGTTCTTTCTCTCTTCCCTTTACCTTGCAATTAATTTTTAATTGTTGATTAATTTTTAAAACAACCAATTCACCCCCTTTTTTGTTGATGATATGGAAATTTTGAAGCCTAAGATTGAATGGACAGCAGCAAAGAAAAAAGCTAATGGGAGAAATAGAAAAGCAATGAATACTCTCTATTGTGCCTTAAGTAAAGAGGAATAAAATTTCTCATTACATTTCGGCAAAGCAAATTTGGGACACTCTTGAGACCATTCATGAAGGTGAGAATCAAGTAAGGGGTAAGAAAATTCAAATTCTTATTCATGATTATGAACTCTTCCAAATGCTCTCTAATGAAAAAATATCTGAAATGAACAATCGTTTTATGGTGATTGTAAACCAAATAATAAAACTTGGGAAGAATTACTCTATAGAAAACATAAATTGCAAAAGCTTAGAGTTCTACCCAAGAGAGATTGGAAAGCTAGAGTCACCTTTATTGAAAAAGCAAATGATTTGAGCACCCTCCCAACTGACAATTTGTTGGAAAAGCTTCTAACTTATGAGATTTCATATCTCAAAACAAAATGGAAGAAAAGAATAAAGGGTTGGCTCTTATCATATCCAAAGAAACTTCTCCTAATGGAAGTGATGAAGGAGAAGACGATGAAGATATGACATTGCTTACAAAGAAAATAAAAAATCTTATTCTTAGAAGAAAGAAGCCATAAGAATAGCATGAGACGCAAAAGAAGTCTAGAAGCAATCAAGTTAAATGCTTTGAATGTGACAAGTTTGGTCACATTAAGGCATATTGTCCAAGATTGAAGAATAAAAGAAACTTCAAGAAGAAGGCTTTGGTGGCCACCTGGGATGACTCAAGTGACTCAGAAGACGAGAAGGAAGCAAGCAAGTATGAAGTGGATAATCTTTGCTTCATGGCAATTGAAGAGGATACATCTTCAAGTGAGGTAAGTAACTTTGACTTCTAATGATGATGCCATACAAGATGCATATGATAATTATAAAGATGAAATTAGTAAGTTACATGCATCTAGCAATGAATTGAAAAAAAACATTGATCTTAGGACTGAAGAATGCAATGAACTCAAGAAGGAAAATAATTCATTGAAAAATAAATTAAATTCACATAATGCTTGCATGTCCAAACTTTGCAAGGGAAAACAGAAGTTGGATAAAATTCTTGAGTCACAAAGATATCTAACTATAAAGTATGGACTTGGAAATAATGGAGGGAATGTTCCATCTATCTCTAAGACTACACTTGTAAAGACATCAAATCCAAATGCTTACATGCCATATATGCCTTCATATAAGATTGTTAGGCCTAAACATAACACACATATGAATGTCATGCATAAATCCTCATTTCATAGAAGGCCTATGAATATGTATCCTAGACTAAGGCCTAATTATAGATATTGGACTCAATATCATAATAAATCACATTATAAGACAAAATCTCAAGAAAGGTAAAAAGTACACTTGAGTTGTCCCTATTATGGGAATTTGGTCATTCAAATTTTAAATTTAATATTAGAAATATACATTTAGGATACATTGATGCTAACCCTGAGGACCCAAAAATATTTGGGTACCTAAAAATAAATAAAATTTATTATTTATAGGTGTGCTTGAAATCCACAAGAAATGAAGACTTTTGGTACTTTGATAGTAGATGTTCAAGGAACATGACCAAAAATGCAAATATTCTTTCAAATTTGGAAGAGAAGAAAGGAGAGAAGGTCACCTTTAGAGATAATGGTAAAAGTAAAATCATCATAATTGGGCAAATTTATAAGACCAAAAAACCTTCTCTTGAATACGTATTGTTGGTTGATGGCCTCAAACATAATTTGATAATTCTAAGTCAATTATGTGACATGAGAAATAAAATTTCTTTTACTTCTAAGAAATGTTATGTAAAGCGCTTGAAGGACAAGAAAATTTTGTTTGTCAGTTATAGAATTGGCAATGTTTATATAATTGATATTGATAGCATGCATAAAGATAATGTTGATTGCATAGTTTCATTATGTGATGATGCATGGTAGTGGCATAGAAGGCTTGACCATATTGGCATGGATCACATTAATGATCTTAAAAATAATGAGCTTGTAATTGGTCTCCCCAAGGTTAAGTTTCAAATGGATAAACTATATGATGCATGCCAAATGGGCAAGCAAGTCAAAAATTCTTTTAAAACTAAAAACATTGATTCAACTACTAGACCTCTAGAACTTTTGCATATGGACTTGTTTAGCCCTTGTAGAACATTAAGCCTTGGTAGTAAACAATATGCATTTGTCATTGTTGATGATTACTTTAGATTTACTTAGATATTATTTCTTGCTCATAAGGATGAAAGTTTCAAAGAATTTAGATCTTTTGCAAAAAGAATTCAAAATGAAAAAAGGTTTTTACATCACCTCTTTAAGAAATGATCATGGAAAGGAATTTATAAATCATGATTTCAAAACCTTTTGTGATGAAATAGCAATTTTTCATAACTTTTCTACACCAAGAACTCTCCAATAAAATGGAGTTATAGAAAGGAAATATCGAATACTAATTGATATGGCTAGAACTATGCTCAATGAGTAATCACTATCTAAGTACTTTTGGGCCAAAATTGTCAATCGTTTCTGTTACATTTCAAATAGACTTTTTATAAGAGCAATTTTAAATAAAACTCCTTATAAGCTATAGAATGGAAGAAAACCAAGAATTTCATATCTAAGAGTATTTGGATGCAAACATTTTATATAAAATACCAAGGATAATCTCGAAAAATTTGATTCCAAAACGGATGTAGGTGATGTTTTAGGCTATTCAACTTCTAACAAAGCTTATAGAGTATTTAACAAGAGAACTCTAGTAGTTGAGGAGTCCATGCATGTTACATTTGATGATTCTAGTCCTTTTGATGTGCAAAAATTTGATCATGATGAGAGTGTTGATTTATTTGATCATGTGCATGATGCATCATTTGATTTAGAGCCTCATGTTGACTCACCTAAAAAGGACCATGATGACCTAGGAGATCCTTGTAAGACTATAAAATCACCATCAATTGATGTTGAATTTACAAAAGATTGGAAATTAAAAAGGAGCATCCTAAAGAAATTATAATTGGTGAACCCTCAAAAGGATTGGCCACTAGATCCTCTTTGAAGGAAATTTTCAATAACCTAGCTTTTCTATCTAATATTGAACCTAAGAATATCAATAAGGCCTTAGATGATAAAAGTTGGGTTGAGGCCATACAAGAGGAATTGAACCAATTTGAAAAGAGAAAGGTTTGGACTTTGGTTCCAAGACCAAAAGACCATCCTATCATAAATGGGTTTATAGAAACAAACTAGATAAAGTTTGTGTGATCACTAGGAACAAGGCTAGATTTGTGACAAAGAGGTACAATCAAGAGGAGGGAATAAATTATGATGAGTCCTTTGCACCGATAGCTAGACTTGAGGCTATTAAGATGCTTATTACATTTGCATGTTACATAAACCTCAAGTTGTATCAAATAAATGTTAAAAGTGCATTTTTAAATGATTTTATTGATGAGAAAGTTTATGCTGAACAACCTCTCGATTTTGAACAATTTGATTTTTCAAATCATGTTTACAAATTACAAAAAGTACTTTATGGTCTTAAGCAAGCTCCTAGAGTTGGTATGATAGACTAAGCACTTTTATTTTTTATTTTTTATTTTTAAATAATGGTTTTTCAAAAGGCAAAGCTGATACAACTCTTTTTATTAAAAAGGACAAGCATAATATGTTAATTATGCAAATTTATATTGATGATATAATATTTAGTGCTACTAATGAGGTTTTTGCGTGGAATTCTCTTCAAGAATGCAAAGTGAATTTGAAATAAGTATGATGGGAGAATTGAAGTACTTTATTGGACTATAAATTAATCAATGTGAGGAAGGTATCTTCATTAACTAATCAAAATATACCAAAGAGCTTCTCAAAAGGTTTGGAATGGATGGAGCCAATGCAAGTAGAACACCTATAAGCTCCACCATCAAGCTTGACAAAGATGAACATGCAAATCTATTGAGGAGAAGAAATATAGAAGTATGATTGGTAGTTTACTTTACTTAACCTCTAGTAGGCTCGATATTATGTTTGCTATATGTTTATGTGCATGTTTTCAATTTTGTCCTAAAGAATCTCATTTCCATGCGATCAAAACAATTTTGAAATATTTGATTGGCACACAACATTTAGGACTTTGGTATCCTAAGAACAGGCATTTTAATTTGATCAGCTACTTCGATGTGGATTTTTTCAATAGTTGCTTAGATAGGAAGAGTACCTCAGGTACTTGTCTATTCCTAGGAAATTGCCTTTTTTCTTAGTTTAGCAAGAATAAAAATTCAGTGGCTTTATCTACCATAGAAATCAAATATATGGCTACCGCCTATTGTTATGCATAAGTATTGTGGATGAAACAACAAATCAATGACTTTGGTGTGCATTTAGACAAAATTCGTATGAAATGTGACAATACAAGTGCTATTAATTTTTCTAAGAATCATGTTCAACATTCTAGAAGCAAACATATAGACATTAGACATCATTTTCTTAGAGATAATGTTTTAAATCATAATATGATTTTAGAATTTGTTGCTTCTAATGATCAACTTGCGGACATCTTTACTATGCCCTTGAATGAAGAACGTTTGAATCATATTAAAAGAGAATTGGGCATGTTAAATGGAAGTGAGATTGATAAATTAATTTGAATTATGTTTGTCTGTTGTTTTGAGTGCTTTAATTTTTCGCATTTCTCTGTTTGTAGTGTTTGTGACTCTGGATTTAAGTGCCTTATGTTGCACTTTCCAAACTAGCAGTCGCGACTCAGTTATAGCACCTGCAACTCTGGTATCCTTTTTGGTTTTCATTATTAGTAGCCGTCATAACCTAGTTACCATTACTTCTATGTCTCTTAGTCACAGTCGCAACTTATAAGTATCGGCAACGACTTATTTATAGTAGTCGTGACTCACGCGAATTTAAGTTCCCTCTCGCGCCTATTTAAACATTTTTTCTTTAACCTAAAATATTTTCTCCCAAAACCACCCCCTCTCTCACTTCAAAACACCAAATTTGATCTCCAAAACCTCTTTTCCCTTAACTTCTCATAAAATCTATGGCTCCTAAGCTTGTCAAAACTCGTGCGGGCAAGGTTGGTTATTCATCTAAATGCCCAAAGACCACAAAATCAAACTCTTCTGAGTCTTCTCCCTCTTCATCATCAAACACCGAGTCTCAATCCCTACCTAGACCTACTCAGACTCAATAGGGTAAGGAGAAGGCTGCTCAACCTTCATAGCGGAGGGTTCATGAACAATGACTTTCTTCTGATCATAATGTCCTATTCCAATCACTCACACCAAAGGAGAAAAAATGATTTGATATCCTCACATCCAATCGTACTATTCTTCCCTCGAGGTATATGGATTTAGTAGCATTAGGTGAATTAGGATTGGCTAATCAGGTTTGGGAAAAACATCAGGTTGTTAATTGGTTCACAATGGCTAGTATTTCATATGATTGTTATCCACTTCTTGTTTTATAATTTTTCTCCACTTTACATGTTTATACTACTAGGGGAACATCTTATGAGGAGATGAAATTCAAACTCCTAGGACAACCCTATACTTTAAGGCATAGGCAATTATGCCAAATTTTTGGCTTTTATGAGGAAGGAGTGGATAATTATCTTGATGAATTTGATGTCGATGCATTTTGGAGCCAAATCACTGGCCAAAACCTTGTGTTTAACCCTAAGATGTCTAAATCCACAAGTATTAGGAGCCCCGTCCTTAAAATTATCCATAAAATTATGACTTACACAATTAATGATAGAGGTCTTAATTATAGTGCCATGCTAAAATTTGAGTTATTTTTTCTGTGGTGCATTGAGAACAATCAAAAGATTGCTTCCAGATGGTAGCTAGCGAAACATTTTGACTCCCTTTATAAGAGGACATTAGGTGATATTATCATTGGCCATCTTATCATCAAAATTGCTTGTGATATTACTATTCCTAATTTTTGGTTTAGACCCAAGTCCACCCCATTCAAACCCTTAGTTCACCTTCACAATGATCAAAAGTTCCTAGATATGTACACAATGTTCAAAATGTCCATTGTAGGAAAAAAATAGTGATAGGAACTATGTGTTAAGGGGAGAACATGCGATTACGGAAGAGGACTTTATAGAGGAACAATACGCCGATGATCCACCTCCTTCTCCAATAGCTCCAGCACCTCAGACCGTACCTGTCAGTGATCATTCCGCTCTTGTTGCACTCATAAATGCTAGATTTGATGAGCTTAAGCGTCGACAAACCAAACATCAATGCACCATCTTAGCAAACATCCTACGGCTTGATGATAAGGTCACCGAGCTTGAGAAGACAATGTCTACTTCTCAAGCATATCTTAAAGGTGTTGTGCAATGGCTTCATCGTTAACAATGGGAGATGATTGCAGTTTTCAACGAGATGGAAATGCCTCTATCCAATTGTAGCTTTCAACAAGATGGAAATGCCTCCATCCAGGGCTTCCGAATCAGTTGATGCAACCTCTAATGGATATATGGATGTTGATGTCAATAAGGGTAAGGCACCAGTTGAGCCCTTTGCCGACATTACAACCATTGGCACTATTGCAGCTACAACTCAAGAAGAAGAAGAACCCGAAAAGAAAGATGAAGCATCAACTTAAGACCCTCCAGCATCCTAGTTTTTAGGGTTCTTGAATTTATGTTTTTTATTTTAGTTGTAATTTTTGCTACATTTGTTGATACATTTGCCTTTTTGGCAATTTTTAATACATTTAATGTTTTGCCTATTTTTGGTTTTTTTGGTTCAATTAAGGCTATTTTGAAGTTTTTTGCCTTTTTCCTTTATAATAGTGTAGTTTGACTTTTAAATTTATCAATATATGAATTTTTTTATTCAATATATGATTGGTGGCTTTGTTATGGAAATTTGTTTACACTGTTCATTTTGATGGTTATTGCAGCAATTTATATATAGCAAGTTTAATATTATATGCAACATTTTATGATGGTTTATGAAAATATTTTGACATGCAGCATGTTCATATGTATTTTCCTTTAGAAACCCTCATTCTTCTCCTTTTGCACTTCAATTTTTGATTAGTTTCAAACAAATGGAGAGAAATAAGTGTAATGTACCTAATTTTACATTTAAAACCTATTATGCACTTGTTGAGGAAGAGTTTTTTTAAAATGTCACAAAACTCTTAAATGTTCACACACTTTTCATCTTGCACGTAATAGTTGTTTGTCATCATAAAAAGGGGAAGATTGTTAGACATTTAGTGTCTTAACATACTTATTTTGATGGTTACAAATAACTAATTAAAAATCTAATTATGTTTATTTATTTATGTGCAAGATACAAATTTCAAAATTGCAGATAGTAGCAAAGTTGCAGTCGCTACAAAGAAGTAGCTTCCATGACTAAGAGATCTAGTAGCTTTGGTCTAAGTAGAAAATAGAATCGCGTCCGCTACTTAAGTGTTGCAACCATAACTAAGATAAGTCGCCCTGCTACTTAATTGTAGCAGCCGCGATTAAGCGGGTACAGAGACCCAAGGTCACTATATAACATAAGTCATTGCTGCTACAAGATATTCGCACTGGTGACTTGTCACGTCCGTTTTCGAAACGCGACGGTCCTAGGATGCAGGAGATGCCAAAGGTGACCAACACCCGTAGAACCCATCATCACATCTATTAATCACATACTATACATATCAATCTATAACCACATATCACATAAACACTATTCATTCTGTTACTATGTCATTCATTCTGTTACTTTCTGTAAATACCATCATCATTTACAC
This sequence comes from Aleurites moluccanus, assembly GCA_948193065.1. Classification (NCBI taxonomy): domain Eukaryota; kingdom Viridiplantae; phylum Streptophyta; class Magnoliopsida; order Malpighiales; family Euphorbiaceae; genus Aleurites; species Aleurites moluccanus. Next base: position 23,096 of record CANXYC011185293.1, read on the forward strand.
ATTTACATATATACTCCAAAATATATCATACATATATATATACAATATGTCTATACCATTATACAATACCCATGGAGCATCTAATACACATATATAAAGATACAGTGTTTAAATAATTACACTGTTTTTACAAGACTGCAGAATTCCTCTGAGAAACAAAAGTCAGGAATTTGCCTCTACTCTGCACCTGGAAAGGGAAACAATGAGAGGGTGAGGAATGATTACTCAGTGAATCTAATATGCATCGACCAATATCAACGAATCAGATATCAATAGCAATAGGTAGATATTCAATGAATAATCATCTGCTCAACAATATTATAATACAGTATATGACTGTAGAATCAATAATGGTATAATGGAACTGTAATCAAGTCAATGGAATCAACATATATATATATCACATGGATATGATAGATAGGATAGATATAGGGCCATGAAATGCATAGAATATGCGTAAAACACATAACCAATCTTATATCAATAAACATAAGACTGATCAGGTCTTATGGCCAGGACTGTTAACCCTTCCCAGCTAGGGTATCACGTAAAGTCAATGTGCATATTGCAGACAGTATGTACCCAATACCCTGCCAGAGAGGTAGCTCTGTCAAATCTCATTGGAATCAATAAGAACATGTATAAGTAAATAGATATCAATATATAATATCAATCTCATCAAGTAGCAGTAGCTCGTAAGTTTAATCAAATGAGTCTACGATATAGTAATGGATAATCAACATAGGAAGCAATTAACAATGGTATTACGATTAGCAATTAACATTGGATTGAATAAAAAAATTGGACAAATCAAGTCAAGAAGTTGGCTCAATTGGCATATCAATGTTGTTGGCGACGAGGGCATTCAAATGGTAGGCCTACGGATGAAATCAATGGTAGGCCTATGAATTTGAACTAGGCATTTCATCGAACACTTGGTGTGTAATATTCAAGAGACATTTTGGCAAGGTTTTGTTGCGACATTGAAATTGCCCCAATATCAATCAATAAGTATACAATGTAGGTTATTCAATAGGCATTTGGTTTCCAACAATAAACAATATACAAATGACCAAATAGGCATAGGAAACCAAAGGAAAACAAAGCAAAAATTCAAGGAAATTATGCCATACATGGTTCGGCCAAGCATGGCCTTTCGAGGTAGGTTTCCATATTTCAATTCAACACATTTGGCATGATAAATGATGCATATTAAACTCACCTAGCACTTCAAATCACTTGAATTGCACACTTTGCCACCAAAGTCTTCAAAGTAGGCAAAACTGGCAACTTTACAATTCTTTGATCTCTACATCAATCCAATCACATATAAACCTTCTATTAGTCTCCAATTAACATATTCTAACCTCAATTAACACATAAAAATACAAAATCAAAGATTCATCTCTTACAACTTTGAATTAGGGTTTTCTATTTAGGGAAAACCTATCAAATGCATCAATTGATGCAATTAAACACTAAACTCATTCTAATTGACATCTAAAACGTATGAATCAAGCATAAAACCAAACAAATCACATCTTTATCTTGGATTGTAGAATCGGCCGAAAATCCAAAGCCAAGGATTCTTGAAATTTCTTAATTTTCCAAGCTATCCAATGATGGAAATCAAAGAATAAATGGTTTGATTCAAGTTTCCTTTTGATTTCTCTTTGATTTTTTTAAGAAAAATGATGGGAGAAAATGGAGAAAAGCATTCGGACACACATGGAGAAGAAGAAAGAAAATAGCCAAAAATTTCATAAGGCATGCTTATATATTACGCAAAATTGGAAAATTATAAATAGGTCCTTAAACTTTTTAATAATTATACTTTTGTCACATTTCCTTCTGTAATTTATTCTGACAAGTCTGTTGAGAATTGGATTTCAAAGTGGGAATTCAAATAGCTTATTTTTATTTATATTTTATTATAAAAATAGTTTCAGAGCCATTTTGAATCTCAGACAGTCGATTTCCTACTATTCCCTTGAAGTTTCACCTATTTACGATTTTGTTATCACTTACATTTTCAGTATTCCCAAACATTTTTCACCTCTTTCTTTTTACTATAATTAATCATATATTTATGTGATTCTTTACCCCCTGGTCTGACTACGAAATTCTTCAGTCGATCGGACTGTTGTTTCCCGGGCAGTGTTATTAACCCTGACATTTTTCGGGAAAGTAACTCATATGCATTCTAACTGTGTCTCAAAAATTATCTTTCATTATTTCAGTGTTTTCAGTCCAATAACTAGACATATTACTGTTAAATCATGGTAGCATTTTCTAAGGTATTACATGACTGTGGACTAGAATGGTCAGGTCTAGAGCAAGGGATAAGTAGTGCCTACTACTTATAAGTCGTAGCCGCTACTTAAAATGCTCAATGTTGTCACAGTCACTACCAACCTGTCACAACCACGATTAAGGAGTTCAATAAGTCCAGAAACTCAAAGGTCCAAGGGAGCAATAAGTCACGCCCGCTACGAGGATGTAGCAGTCGCGCTATTAAGGGAGTTAAGAGGTCCAATAGGCTTTTGAAAAAATAGGGCATAAAATTGTTGCCACTACAGTTTGGTCGCGCTCACTACTTAAACAGATTCATAGCCTCTACAGGAGAATCGCAGATGTGAAGTTCTTTAGCCCAAGTTAAGTAGCGCTATGTAGCAACCGCTACATTGCGAATACTAACAAAAAAACTAGTCATTGGAAAGCTAAAGATTGCATTTAATGAGCATCTATTTTGTAGAAAATTATTATAATATCCTAGAAAAGCCTACCCTAATTGAACAGTTATATAATCAGTTATCGGTCTGAGAACATCGAAATGACTAAAGTTAATTTTTGAGACAGTTAGAATGCATATGAGATACTTTCCCGAAAAATATCGGTGTTAATAATACTGCCGAGAAAATAGCAGTCCGATCGACTGAAGAATTTATGAGTCAGACCAGGGGGTAAAGAATCACATAAATATATGTGAAATTATGGTGAAAAGAAAAAGGTGAAAAATATTTAGGAACATTAAAAAAGTAAGTAATGGCAAAATCGAAAATAAGGTGAACTTTAAGGGTATAGTGAAAAATCGACTGTCTGAATTTCAGAATGGCTCTGAAACTATTTTTATAATAAAGTATAAATAAAATTAAGCTATTTAAATTCCTACTTTAGAATCCAATACTCAACAGAATTGTCAGAATAAATTATAGAAGGAAATGTGGCAAAAGAATGATTATTGGAAAGTTTAAGGACTTAAATGCAATTTGTAAATTTTAACTTAATATATAAGCATGTCTTATGATATTTTTGGCTAATTCCTTTTTTCTTCGTCATGTTGGCGGAATGCCATCTCCCATATTTCTCCATCACATTTTCTTGAAAAATCAAAGAGAAAACCTAAAGAAAACTTGAATCAAACCATTGAATCATTGATTTCCAACCTTGATTTGCTGGAAAATCAAGAAATTTCAAGAATGGATGGCGTGAAGATTTTGGCCGATTCTTCACTTTGAGGTAATGATGTGATTTTCTTGGTTTAATGCTTCATTTATATGTTTTAGATATCAAATAGAATGGGTAATGTGTTTGCTTGCATCAATTGATGCATTTGATAGGTTTTCCCTAAATAGAAAACCCTAATTCAAAGTTATAAGAGATGAATCTTTGAATTAGTGTTATTTAATGTTAATTAAGGTTAAATTATGATAATTGATGGCTAATAGATGGATTATATGTGATTGAATTGATGTAGAGATCAAAGAATTGGAAAGCTATCATTTTTGCCTACTTTGAAGACTTTAGTGGCAAAGTGTGCAATTCAAGTGATTTGAAGTGGTAGGTGAGTTTAATATGCATCATTTGTTATGCCTACAGTATTGAATTGGAGTTTAGAAACCTACCTTAAAAGGCCATGTTTGGCCGAACCATGTATGGCATGATTTCCTTGAATTTTTGCTTTGTTTTCCTTTAGTTTCCTATGCCTTTTTGATCATTTAAATGATGTTTATTGTTGGAAAACAAATGCCTATTGAATTACCTACATTTGTACTTATTGATTGATATTAGGGCAATTTCAATATTGCACCAAAACCTTGCCAAAATGTCTATTGATTGTTGCACATCAAGTGTTCGATGAAATACCTAGTTCAAATTCATAGGCCTACCATTGATTTCATCCGTAGGCCTACCATTTGAATGTCATCGTCGCCAGCGACATTGGCATACCAATTGAGCCAACTTCTTGACTTGATTTGTCCAACTTTTGATTCTTCCCATTATAAATTGTTAATCATATTACTACTGTTTATTGATTCATCTATTGCTTATCCATTACTATATCGTAGTCTCGTTTCATTAAATTCATGAGCTACTGCTATTGATTCTGATGAGATTTGATAGAGCTGCCTCTCCGACAGGGTAGTGGGTACATACTGTCGGTAATGTGCACATTATATAATGATACCCTAGCTGGGAAGGGTTAACAGTCCTAGCCATAAGGCCAGATCAGTCTTATGTTTATTTATATGAGATTGATATATGTTTGACACATATGATATACGGTTTCATAACCCTATATTTTTCCTATCTATCTTATATATCGTATCCATGTGACATATTTATTCCATTGACTTTATTACAAATTCATTATTTTGTTTACTGATTCTACAGTCATATACTGTATTCTGATATTGATGAGCAGAATATTATTCATTGAATATATGCCTATTGTTATTGATATTCCAACCATTTTTATTAGTTGAAGCATATTAGATTCACTGAGTATTTGTATACTCACCCTTTCATTTGTTTCCTTTTCTAGGTGCAGAGTAAAGGCATATTTCTGGCTTTTGTTCCTCTAAGGAATTCTGTTGTATTGTATAGACAGTGTAATTATTTAAACACTGTATCTTTATATATGTGTATTAGCTGCTTCATGGGTATTGTATAATGGTATAGATGGATTATATATATGTGTATGACATATTTTGGAGTATAAATGTGAATGTGTATTTGATGATGGGATTTACAAAAAGATAAAGAATGAATGACTGAGTAACAGAATGAATATTGTTTATGTGGTTACATGGCTATAGAATGATATGTATAGTATGTGATTATATAGATGTGATAATGGGTTCTACGTGTGTCGGTCGCCTCTAGCATCTCCCGCATCCTAGGACTATCACATCTCGAAATCAAGACGTGACAAAGGTGGTATCAGAGCATAGGTTATAGATGAATAGTAACTAAGTATAGTATGGGTAGAGTTAAGTAAACCATGGAGCATAGGAATTCCTATTCTATATGTTGATGTGTTCGTCAAATATGTATAAGCATTATGCGTTAACGTATCGTAATGAGATTGTTCCTATTTTTGTTGTCTGTAGTGAAAAAGATGTCTAACAACAGATACAGAGAAGATATTAGAGAGGCTAAAGTAGCCTCTAATAAGTCTTTTGTTAGAGAAATGACAGAGGAACATTCCAAATCCCGATGAATGATAGAGGAAACCTGGGAAAATGATGATCCCTGGAGAATGAAAATGATGCAAGGAATGATGGAATTGCGACGTGAATTAGCAGAATTGTCACGACCCAACCTGGGAGTCACGACTGTCCTAAGGTGTGGGTATTGCCTAAGCTACCAATACCACAAATAACCCAACTATCAATATTATATGGCAAGCAATTCATATATTCAAATCAATAAAACTTATAAACATTGACATTTATACTTTTCCTATTATAGTTCAACTCAGATATAGCTTAATAGTTCTACTGAAATTTTGACAGCATCTCCTATAATATGTGATTATACCTCAGTGTAGAAAAAGCAAATAACACTCCCAATTTAACTTTATTATCAACATCCAACTCAACCTCCAATATCAACTCATCGTATGTATCAAACCATGCACATCCATAGCATAGTCTATATGTATAACTAAAAGAAATACAACCACACACGCATATGTCTCTATTTAAGTTACAGTACCATGGAATCTCTAACAATGTACAAATATTTACATATACTATTTAAGACTCGAATATTACATGATACAAGTAGCAAAATTCCAAGGCGAGGATAGATAGTGCCAATAGAATTCAAGTCTCACTGCGGCCCTGAAAAGCAATGACAACTACGGGGATGAGTAAAAAAATACTCAGTGAATCTATATATATAAAAATGCAGTAAATTTTCATAATACCATGATCGCTCATAAATGACCTGTAGAAATAATATAAAATAGCAAATATGGGGTGAAACAAGTTTCCATATGAATATCCATTGTATGAGTCAACTCTCATATGATATAACAGGATTGGGTCCAATGAAAAGTGCAATCGCACTATAATAGCACAATCGTACATAAACCAATATATGTAAGGGAGATCAATCCTTACAGCTAGAGAATATAACACCCCTCCCTAGCAAGGGTCTAATGAATACCAATGTGCACACACGGTTGATGGAATTACCCGCTACACCATCGAGGTAGCCCTGTCATAATACCATATAGGTGTGTCTCAATAAAACAATAAAATTAGCATAAATTTAACTCATATAGGGGGTGGAATAGTCCAATATATATCCATAATGAATAATAGAACAAGTTTAGGTCAAGTGGTAAAAATGGCCGACGGGCCCAATTGCACTGCCACAATTGGCACTCGCCATTACGGGTCTGTTTTGGAATTTTTGAGTGGTTTCTGGTTAACTATGCTATCAATGGATTTAAGTGGACCATGAGGTACCATTTTAAAGTTTAGGGAAAAACTAGATGATTGGGCCAAGTGGGGGTTAAATTGGCTTTTTAGGTTTTAATTTATGACCAGTCAAAGTTTAGGTCAATTTAGGTCATTTCGGTGGGCTTATTTAGGGGTAAAAATGCATTGTAGGTACTTTAGAATATCAAGTATGAGTTTATGATTCCAAATGACATATTTTATGATATATGATGCAAATTATGCATAATTATATATAAAAACTCACCTTAAATCCAAAAAGTCCACTTTACCCCCGGTACACAACTCGTAGGCCCTAAGTGGCCCGCCGCTCATCACCTCTAACTTGATTACCCGAAGGTTCACCTATTTTCATATATAACACTCCGGTAAGGCTTATAAATATTACAAATACATTATTCACATCAAAACACATCAAACATACATCATATACATCACATTACACAATTAACACTTTTCCATTCTTTTATGCATTAGACACATTTCTATCACCACATTTCACTTACATTTCATATATTCATCACTATTATACCAAGTTAAGAACTTTTACACACCTATTTCAACATCTCATATTATACATACACCTAATTACAAGTATACTTTTCAAGTAACTTATATCAAACATCATTTTCATATCTAAACTTATACATTTACATTTCATATATGATCTATCCATATTCAAACCCTTCCTTCCTAATTGCTTCAACCTAACCCATTAAATCTATAAACTAAACATGGTTCGGCCTTGATGGAATTTACTCTATTCCTTCATTTTTCAACACCAATCAATCAAACAACATAAATACACATCAAATGTATAATATTCAAGCATTCCAACCTATTAAACACCAAAGTATCATCTCATCTTTGAACACCATACCATTCGGCCTACCTTGAAAACCAACCGAATGGATTTATTTCCATCTAATGGCTGCTAATTCATCACAAACACATCAAATACATCACATTTGAACCAAAACTCCATCAAATTAACATATTTAAATCTTACCTCTTCCAAGTTAGGGTTTTTTTCAAGTTTTTTATTTTCTTTCAACCTAAACACATTTTTATTACAAATTAATATCAAGGAACACCTAAAGTTTGAAATTGAACTAAAAGAATGGTAAAAACACTTACTTCTTCAATAGTTCTTTGAAATCTTCCAAGCTTTGATTTATCACTTTTTCTTGATTTTTCTTTGATTCTAAGTTTAGAATTGAGTTTAGGATGATGGAATTAACTAGTTTGGATCAAAAAATGAAGGAAAACAACTTGGTATCACTAAGATCAAAAGTGGACGAAACGTGCTTAAGGAAGAGAGAGAAAAGTTTGTATGAAAATGGCTAAGATTGATGAAGAAGTGAATATATATCAAGTTCATAATCCCATACATTGATCATATAGTAAAGAATATGCAACCTAGCTTACTAACCATTCAATTCTTGATCTTTCCATCTAATGGTTTGATTTAGGTTAACTTAAAATGGTTACCATACACTTGTATGCACCAAATAATTCCATATACCCTAGGAAAAGACTATACTACCCCTAGTTCAAATTTGATCCCTTTCAATTATATTTTTCCAAAATTACTTTCTACCAGCTTTAATCTTTCGACATTACTTCATATGACTATTACACCTCCATTTTCATGTCCTAATATTTTCTTTTTCCATCAAATATAATGTTCATTTCCACTAAAACTCAAAAGGTGTGAAATGACCATTTTGCCCCTAGTTCACCAAAAATCTAATTTTACCCGATTGCTTCCTAACTGTCTTTTATCCTCTGCTAATCATACAAACACATCATAAAATATGCATAAATGTTAAATTCAAGCATAAATATATAGCAAATCACAACAATCAAGTCAAGTCAAAATTCCCAAGGTAACCCTTTGTGGTTCAGGTTCTAGGTTTTGACTAAGATGTTACAAGAATTGAGACGAGAATGACAGAATATGCCGCCACCTCCAGCAGCACCAGCAATGCCACCTCCAGTTGCACCAACTGTTGTACCTATTGTTCCTGCACCATCTCTTATGTAGCCAGTTATGGTTCCTGGAGAGCCTGTTGTACAGGGAGTCCGTCGAGTTATTGATGAGGGCTAAGTATCTATGTTTAGCTTTTTGAATCTAAATCTACCAGAGTTCAGAGGTGACAGACGCGATGAGCCAATTGATTTTCTAGAGTAGATTAAAAAAGTGGTTAGTAGACTACCTTACTTCGATGCTAGAGCAGTTGAGTTAGTTGGATTGCTTATGAAAGGGAAAGCTTGGACATGGTTTTTTAGACGTATGGAGCCAAAATTATATGGTGATCATCCTCCCACTTGGGCAGAGTTCAAACAGGGATTGATTGATGAGTTCTTGACTGAAGGAGTAAAGGCAAGAAACCTTATTAAGTTTGAATAACTGGAGCACGGTAACAACTCTATTAAGGTATATGCTGAGGAATTTATTAGACTGAGCAGATATGTTACGCGTATTGCTCCTACTAAAGCAAACTTGATTATCAGATTCAGGAGAGGATTACATGCCTCACCTTACAATGCCTTGTTTACTACAAAGTTTACATCTCTAACTACTATCATTGATAAAGCTAATCAAATGGAAGAAAAGTATAAGTTTAAGAGAGTTAAAAAAGATCAGAAAAGGAAAAGTGGACCTGGTTCTTAAACCAGAAGAGGTGAGGCCAGCTCCTAACCTAGACAAATAGAGTTTGTGCTTAAATTTGATCAGAGACCTCCATCAGGAAACCAGAGAAGGAGGACTCATAGTAGAGGGCCTCCCATGCAGTCAGCATCCACTTATTCACAGGGATCTTCTCAACCTGTTACTCAGATGCCTAGTGTGCCCATTTGTGATTTTTGTGGCAGAAGGCATGGAGGGGGAATGCCATAGACAGTCAGGTGTTTGCCTGAAATATGGGCAACATGGCCATTTCATTAACAAATGTCCATTATGGGGTAAATAGCAGCCATCTACTACAGTATCCTAGCCTACAATGTAGATGAGTTAGAATGTGATTAGAAAGGTTCTTGGTAGGGGCAGAGGCAAAGGACCCTGTCCTAACAGTAGTCAGGCCCCAACAGGTAGAGGCCAAGGAAGAGTTTTTGCTGTTAACGCTCAAGAAGCACAAAAATCTGATAATGCAGTTACAGGTATTATTTTAATACAGAATGATATAATAGATGCATTGTTTGACTCTAGTGTCACACACTCTTTTGTTGCACCACAGTTGAATAGAGAGAAACAATTATTGAATGTGCCCTTAGAGATAACTACACTTATGGAAAAGAGTATAGAAGTGAATTATTGTTATCCGGGATAGGTTGTTGAAATTGATGATAATATTTTATGTGTTAATTTGATAGTGTTGCCTGTGTTGCAACTTGATGTAATACTTGGCATAGATTGGAAAGCTGCATATTGAGCAGTTATTAATTATTATAAGAAGAAAGTTAAATTCCAGCTCGAGGGGCAACCAGAATTTGAGTTCCCGAGTGATAAGTATGAATCTATAATCAATTTCATTTCTGTTATTTGGGCTAGAAAGATGATAAAGAAGGATTGTACAGCATATCTAATATATGTGGTGGATGTGCAAAAGACTTCAATAGGGATTGATCAGATACCTGTGCTCCGAGAGTTCCCTGATGTTTTTCCTAAGGAGTTACAAGGACTACCCCTTGACAGGGAGATAGAGTTTGAGATTGAAGTTTAACCATGAACCTACTGAGTTGAAAGAGCTAAAGGTGCAATTGTATAAATTGTTGGATTAGTTTGTCATAGTATTATAGAAGACATTCGTATATGTTTTAAGAATGAAAATGAGCATGTAGAGCACTTGAGAACTGTACTGTAGATACTTCGAGAGTATCTACTGTATGCCAAGTTATCTATTACCAATTTTGGCTAACTGAAGTGTGTTTCCTTGGTCATGTGGTATGTAAAGATAGTATTAAGGTCAATTCTTAAAAGGTAAAAGCAGTGGTTAATTAGCCTCGGCCTATTAATGTTTTGAGATTCGTAGTTTCCTTGGAATGGCAGGTTACTATAAGAGATTTGTAAAAGATTTTTCTAAGATTGTAACTCTGATTGATTAAGTTGACAAGGAAATAAGAGAAGTATCAATGGACATATGAATGTGAGAGCATAGTTTCCAGACATTGAAGTCTTATCTCACTAGTGGTCTAGTGTTAACATTGTCATCAAAGGATGATGATTTCACAGTTTATTGTGATGTTTCCAAAATTAGATTGAGATGTGTTCTAATGTAAAATAGAAGAGTGATTGCATATGCTTCTCAATGGTTAAAGGAAGCATGGGATAAACTATCTGATACATTATTTAAAAATGGTAGTAATAGTTTAACCCGGAATTAGGCTATCTGATCCTGGTTTCGATTTAGGGATCCAAATCCAACTCTATACCTATATCAATTAGCTTATTCATTTCACGAATCAATGGTCTTCTGACCATAAAGATGTGAGCTAGATTGCCCATAGTCTTTTGACTAAGAGCATCGGCTACTGCATTAATTTTACCCGGATAGTAAAGGGTCTCATAATCATAATCCTGTAATAGTTCAACTCACCTTCATTACCGAAGATTCAAATTCTTCTGTTTCAGAATATACTCTAGACTATTATAATCCGCAAAAATTTCAAGCTTAACATCATAAAAACAATATCTCTAAATCTTTAACGCAAAAACTATTGCTGCCATCTTCAAATCATATGTTAGATAATTCATCTCATGTTTCTTTAATAGTCAAGAAACATATGCAATCACTTTTCTATTCTGCATTAGAACACATCTCAATCTAACTTTGGAAACATCACAGTACACTGTGAATTTATCATCCTCTGATGACAATGCTAACACTAGACCACTAATGAGATAAGACTTCATTGTCTGTAAACTATGCTCTCGCATTCATCTGTCCATTGATACTTCTCTTGTTTCCTAATCAACTTAATCAATCAGAGTTGCAATATTAGAAAAATCTTTTACAATCTCTTGTAGTAACTTGCCAATCCAAGGAAACTACAATCTCAGAACATTAGTAGGCCGAGGCTAATTAACTACTACTTTTACCTTTTAAGGATTAACTTTGATACCATCTTTACATACCACATGACCAAAGAAACACATTTCAATTAGCCAAAACTGGCATTTAGACATTTCAGCAAATAATTAATGCTCTCGAAGTGTCTCTAACACAGCCCTCAAGTGCTCTACATGTTCTCCTTCACTCTTAGAATAGATAAGAATATCATCTATAAATACTATGACAAATTTATCCAACAATTTCTGTAATTGCTTCTTTAACTTTTTCAACTCAGGTGCCTAGATACACCTTAATTTCAAACTTTATCTCTCTATCAGGGGTAGCCCTGACAACTTCTTAGGAAAGACATTAGGGAACTTTTGGACCATAAGTATCCAATCAATCCCTATTAAAGTCTTTTGCACATCCATTACATATACTAGATACACTACACAATCCTTCTTTATTATCTTTCTAGCCTGCATCACAGAAATTCAATTGATTCTAGTTTCATACTTATCATTCTGGAACTCAAATTTTGGTTGCCTCTTGGACTGGAATTTAACTCTCTTTTTGTAACAATCAATAACTGCTCGTTGGGCAGTTCACCATTCCATACCAAGTATTACATTAGTTGCTACACAGGCAACTCTATCAAATTAGCACCTAAAATATTATCATTAATTTCAATAACACATTTCGGAAAACAATAATTCACTTATACATTCTTCCTTTTAAGTATAGTTGTCTTTAAAGGATAATTTATCTATCTCTATTTAACTGTGATGCAAACAAAATAGTGTATGGCACCAAAGTCAACCAATGCATCTGTTATATCATTCTGTATTAAAATCATACATGTATCTACATTATCAGATTTTTGTTTCTCCTATGTGCTAACAATAAAAACTCTTCCTTGGCCTCTACCTGCTGGGGCATGACTACTGCTAGGACCTTGTCCTTTACCTCTGCCCCTACCAGGAGCCTCTCTAATCACCTTTTGACTAATTTGCACTATAGGCTGAAATACTGTAGCAAATGGCTGCCGATAGCCCCATAAAGGACATCTGTTAATGAAATGGTCATGTTGCCCACATTTCAGGCAAGCACCTAACTGTCTACGACATTCCCTTTCATGTCTTATACCACAAAAGTCACAAATGGGCATACTAAGCATCTGGGTAATAGGTCGAGAAAATCCCTGTGAATAAATAGATACTGACTGCATTGAAGGCCCTCTACTCAGAGTCCTCCTCCTCTGACTGTCTAATGAAGATCTCTGATCAAATCTAGGCACAGGCTCTATTTGTCTCAGTTGGGAGCTGGCCTCACCTTTTCTAGTCTAAGAACCAGGTCCACCTTTTCTTTTCTGATCTCTTTTAGCTCTTTCTGACTTATACTTTTCTTCCATTTGATTTGCTTTGTCAATAATAGTAGTTAGAGATGTAAACTCTGCAGCAAACAAGGCATTGTGAAGTGAGGCATGTAATCCTCTTCTGAATCTTACAATCAAGTCTGCTTCAGTAGGAGCAATATGCGTAGCATATCTTCTCAATCTAATAAATTCCTCAGCATATTCCTCAACAGAGTTGTTACCCTGCTCTAGTTGTTCAATTGAATCAGGTTTCTTGCCTTTACACCTTCAGTCAAGAACTCATCAATCAATCCTTGTCTGAACCCTGCCCAGGTGGAAGGATGATCACCATACAATCTGGGCTCCATACGCTTGAAAAACCATGTCCAAGCTTTCCCTTTCATAAGCAATCCAACTAATTCAACTGCTCTAGTATCGAAGCAAGGTAGTCTCCTAACCACCTTCTCAATCTACTAAAAAAAAAAATCAATTAGCTCATCACCTCTATCACTTCTAAACTCTGGCAGGTTTAGTTTCAGAAAGCTAAACATAGAAACTCCTCCCTCATCAATAACTCAGCGGGCTCTCTGTATAACAAGCTCTTCAAGAACCACTGTTGGCTGTACAAGAGCTGGAGTAATAGGTACTACAGCAGGTGCAACAGGGGGTGGCACTGCTGTTGGTACTGGAGGTGGCAGTACGTTCTGTCATTCCTGCCTCAAATATGCCAATTCCCTTCACAAATCCATCATTCCCCTCATCATTTCATATCTCCAGGGGTCATCACTCCTCTCTGCATCCCTTGTCGTCCGTCAGGATCTAGATGGTCCCTCAGAAACAGAAACTTTCCTGACTAAGGACTCATTAGAGGCTACTTCAACCTCTCTTGTATTCCTATCTCTGTTGTCGGATATTTCTATCACTACAAACAACAGAAAATAGGAACAATCTCATTACGATACATTAACGCAGAATACTTATACACTTTTGACGAACACATCAATAGACGATATAAGAATTTCTATGCTCCATGGTTTCCTTAACTCTACCCATAATGTACTTATTTACTATTCCTCTGTGACCTACGCTCTGTTATCTGTAAACACATAGCTCTGATACCACCTCTGTTACGACCCAATTTCGGATCGCAATGGTCCTAAGGTGTGAGAGATGCCGAGGCGACCGACACCTATAAAACCCATCAATCACTATAATACAAACTCATACTATAACAATATTGCAGCGGAATCATCTATTATAAATTACACATCAGTCTATAATCATACATTCACATATGCACTATTCATTCTGTCACTCTGTCATTCATTCTGTAACTTTCTGTAACTTTCATAATCTTATACATTTATACTTCAAAATGTCTCATACACTTACATATACAATATGTCTATATCATTATACAATACCCATGGAGCATCTAATATACATATATAAAGATATAGTGTTTAAATTAATTACACTGTCTTTATCATACTGCAGAATTCCTTGAAGAAACAAGAACTAGGAATCTGCCTCCTACTCTACACCTGAGAGGGTAAACAGTGATAAGGTGAGTATATATGATACTCAATGAATCTAATATGCATCGACCATTAAAATGAGTAACGGAATATCAATAAGCAACAAACAGATGAAGTAAATGAATCAATCTGCTCAAAATCTCTGTAATACAGAATCAAGTACATAATATAACTGTAAGTAAACAATCACATCAATAGAATTAATATCACATGGAAAAGATGGAAATGACAGATATAGAGTCATGAAACACATAGAAATGTGTCAAGCACAAATCAATCTCATATCAAGAAACATAAGACGGATCAGGTCTTATAACTAGGACATTCCTTCCTAGTACAGGGTATCAAATAATATACATTGTATACAATGCCGACAGTATGAACTCACTATCCTGTCGGAATGGCAGCTCCGTCAAATCACCTGGGAATCAATAGAAGCAATAAACACATCAATAGATACCATTTCAAACTAATGGCATCGGCAAGTATCAATAACTCATTAGTAATTAATTTAATAAGCATAAAGTCAATAAGACATCAATAACAATCAGATATAAGATGACCAAAGGTCTGGCAACCAATAATGGGAACAAACATAAATTGGTCATTTGCGGCCAAAAAGTTGATGCAAATTGGCATGCCATTGTCGATGGCGACGGTGGCATTCAAATTGGTTGGCCTATGGATTTTTGACAAGGTTTTGGTGTAATATTGATATTGCCCCAATTATCAACAAACGTACACATTGAAAGCAATTCCACAGGTAACAAATACAACTCAATAAACATCATTAAGTATATTAATTTGGCAAGGAAAACAAGTCCAAAACCAAGGCAATTCAAAGGCAAATTTCCCAATTAGGGTTCGGCCAAAAGGCATTTTTCACAATTGGATTACAAATGGCATTTTATCATTTTAGGCATAACAAATGATGTATAAAAGACTCACCTAGCACTCCATATCACCTAGCAAAATTGCTTTGCCACCCAATTCCTCAAATTCTCACAATAGGCAAAATCGATAATTTTTTCCAACCAAATTTTCTACAACAATACAAACATCAATTAATCACCAATAAACATCCAATTGACTTATTTTATACTCAATTTATACATCCTAACTCATATACATAAAATCATTTCATACAACTTTGATTTGGGGTTAGAAAATTGGGGGAAAATGCTTAATGCATCAATTGATACAATTAAACCATTTACCCAATCTAACTAACATCAAATAACCCTAATTAAACCATAAAATCAAACAAATGAATATTTTACCTCAATTTCTCCAAATGGCCGAAATTTCCAAAGCCATTGTTTTTGAAATTTTCTTGATTTTCTATGGTTTAATTTGATGGAGGATGGATTATTTAGTGTTTGAATCAAGTTTCCAACACTTTATCTTCACAAATTGAAAGAAAAATCAAATGGAAAAATGAAGAACAACCCATGGATCAAAAAGAGAAGAAATGGGCAAAAAAATTCTAAGGCAAGCTTATATAGTAAGTCATAAATGATAAATTTTACTTTTGGTCCTTCAACTTTCCTCAAATTACACTTTGCCACATTTTCGCTCAGTTATTTATTCTGATAATTTCGTCGAGAATTTGAATTTAAAATGGATATTCAAACATCTTATTTTTATTAATACTTATTAATAAAATAGTTTCAGAGCTATTCTGAAACTCATACTGTCGAAATTCTACTATTCCCCTAAAGTTCTCTTTATTTACGGTTTTGTTATCGTTTACTTTATCAGTGTTCTTAAACATTTTTCTCATCTTTGTTTTTACTGTATTTACTCATGAATATGCATTATCATTTACCCTCTTGCTAAAATCAGAAATTCATCCGTCGACAGTACTGCTATTTTTGCGGCAGCGATATCAATATCGACAATTTCCGAAAAAGTTTTCCGTTTTCATTCTAACTGAGTTTCTACAATTATCTTTAGTGATTTTGATAATTTTAAACCACATACTGAGAACTTTATTCATATAAAATCATGGTAGGCTTTTCTATGGTATTACAACAACTTTCCTTTCTTGCCAAATCTCATAACACCTTTCATAGGTGAGATCTTACAAAAAACGTGGCTACCAATAGCAAAATAAACATCCTTTCTCTTTGGATCCACATAACTCTTTTATCTGCTAAAAACAGTCTTCATTCATTCTTTGATAATTGGCATCTTTTCCATTGACTCTTTTATCAACTCTGGACCTTCTAACTGTTTCTCATACGGTTTTATCCAACATATCGGAGACCGGCATTTTCTACCATAAAGTATCTCATATGGGGGCCATTCCAATTAAAAAAAAAATAATACTATTATTATATAAAAATTCAATCAGTGACAAATACTGATCCCTATTACCTTTAAATTCCGAACATTTAACCTTAACATATCTTCTAATGTTTGTATAATTCACTCTAATTGTCCATTTGTCTGTCGATGGAGTGCTGTACTAAACCATAATTGTGTACCCATAGCTTCTTGGAACTTCTGCTAAAATCGAGAAGTAAATTGTGTCCTTCTATCCGATATTACTATTAAAGGTACTCCTTCAAGCCTTACAATCTTATCAACATATAACTGTGCATATTAAGTTGTAAAATATTTGGTCTTAATCTCGAGGAAATGGGTAGACTGTGTCAATCTATCAACAATATTCATAGTAACCTATTCCCATTTCCACTAAGGTTACTGTATCTCTTATAGCAAACCCAATGCCTTCTGTTGTTCAAACGTAATCTATTGATAGGCTAAGCATATGATTACAAACTTAGCCACATCCTTCTTCATATTAGGTCATTAATAAATATCATTTAAATCATGATACATCTTGGTGATTCCAAGATATATACTATAAGAAAATAATGGGCCTCTCTTAAAATCCGATCATGGAGTCTATCAACATCAGACACACATAAACGTTTATCACATTTCAAATACTATCCTCATCTGTGAACTCTACTGCTTTACCCCTCTTTAACATTATAAGATATGGATCCTGATCTTATGTCACTTTAATATCAACAATTAACAATGGCTTAACCCTAAATTGGGCTATCAGAGCCTGGTTACGATCCTGGAATCCCAAATCTAACTCCATACCTATGTTAATTAGCTCATTTATTTCACGAATCAAAGATTCTTCTGGAAATTGAGTGTCACGACCCATCCCGGGAGTCGCAACGGTCCTAGGGTATGGGTGATGCATAAGCGACCAATACCACGAAGAACCCCAATGTACTATCTATATGACTTGCATAAATAATTACAACTTAATACACTTATAAATGCTAAAGAAAATTCGCCAGCATTTCCCCTAAAATAGGACTATGCCCAAAAATCAAACACAACAAATAACACTTCAATAATATCCCCAATCATTCTAACTACTGATCCCTTCTGGATCTCCATCAACAATCTCAATATATATATAACATACAAATCATCAATATATATATATATATATATATATATATATATATATATATATATATATATAATAAATATGCAAACTTATCATTATATCTACATGCCAAAATCTATACACAGTACCATGGAATACTATTCTATACATAGGTTTCATAATTTTAGAGTCTAATTTTTACATGCAATAGACTTCCAAGGAAGATAAAGATGTTTCCAATGGAATATGTGCCTCACCAAAGACATGAAAAATATTAAACACTAAGAGAATGAGTATAAAAATACGCAGTGAGTTCAAAAACATAAGAATGCAGTAAATGCATAATAATAATAATAAATGCCATTAATATGCATAAAATATTTAATAAAGTATAACATATAATATAATTGATACTTTACTATAATAATATTCCAATATTACTCATATAAATCATTTTATGTAGCACATATATGATATCATAGGATTTGGGTCACTTTTGAACTTTA
>CANXYC011185410.1:0-25969 GCA_948193065.1 Aleurites moluccanus
TATTAGATTGTAAAAATAGAGTAGTTATGGCAAATTTTCTGTAGAAAATGAAGAATGGGGTTCTACGGGTTTAGGTGGCCTTATGCCTTCCCCATACCCTAGGACCGTCATATCTCCTGAAATGGGGGATGTGACATTGAGTCTCATTAACGTAGAGAAACTGGCAAGGAGTGTCACGCCTTTCACTGCCAATGAGCTACCTCTCCGATTGAAGGGGAAGGTAAACAAAGTGCGAATTTCGTATTGTCAGAATCTCCATCTGGCCCCTAATCTCCTTTAATTCCGAAGACAGACAGCTAGATCAGATGAGATTAGACCGGCATGAGAAGGAAAAGTAGAATGAGGAGGGAGTTATACGACCTGGGCATCCTTGATTTGAGCTCTTTCCAGAGGAGTTTAGACATGTTCGATTTTCAGAGATTGATTTTAAGCAGTCGGAGATGACTTCTGTCAATAGACCAACAGTTCTTAGTACCGTGACTCTCTCCTGAGAATACTTGATATGGCATCAACCAAGTCCCTATGTTCGAGTGAAGCAAAAAGGAAATTCTAGTAGCTATAGACTTTCGAGAACGAGACGAGTGGATTCTAGTCTAACCGTCCAACGAGAAGCTTTCTTCAACCAACAATCCAGTTAAGATTCATAATAGAAGTGTCGAGCCTACTATTAGATAGGCAAGTAGCTCCACTCCAAACCGCTCAATAGGATAGGGAGAATGTTCAAATCGGGATTTGATTTGCAAGAGTTGAGGCAATCAAGAAATTGATTGATTCGGGAGCGAAGGTACTACTTCCGACAACAACTCCTTCTATAGCAGCAAAGGGATCCGAGCGAAAGAGCTCAATTACGTAGCAGCCATAGTGAGATGAGTTGACAACAACTTGCCCTAACGGTTAAGGATTAGAAAGGGCGAGGGAAGCCCCATCTTCCTGGAGGAGGAAGAAGACTATTTTAGAAAAGTATGGTTGAAAGAATTTTGACTGAGTAAATGAGAGTTTGATTTTTTTCGAAATTTATGTTATGTTTGACAATTTATTTGGTTGATGGGAAAAAAACAAAACAATAAAAGAATTCTGATTTATGTTGTTGTGGATTCGGTGGTAATAGGTAGGCTTTTAGGTGGTGATTTAGGTTGGTAGAGTGAGGAGGAGATGGTGATGGTGAAGGAGGAAAGAGAGAGAAAGAAGAAAGAAGATTGAAATGGGATATGTAAATAAGGGGTATTTTTTATATTTAAATAAATATATTAATTAAAAAGTTGACTTTTGAGTTTTGACTATCGAAAAAATAAAAAAAATTAAACGGAGGGATCCAATTGTCAAACGAAAATAAAATGCAGAGATGTTTTAATATAATTTTGAAAACAGAGAAACGTATTAGTATAATATAAAAAAATATAAGAATGTCAATATAATTAACCTTTTTTTTTTAATTCTTTCCATAAAACCCTAGCCATGCACCACCACCATAAGTGGCGGAGCCATGTGAGAGTTCAAGGGTCCCAAAAAAATATAAAATATATATATATATTATTTTACATAATTCAATTACATACTTAAATATATATAACAATTAGTTATATATGTTTGAACACAAGAGATTAAATTTTTAATTTTTTCATATTTATTTTTTTAATTTTTTACTTTAACCTTTTAATTCTAAAATTTTTTATAGGTGATTTTTTAATTTCATAATTTTTTTTTTAATTTTACACCTATAATTTTTAATTTTTTATATTTATCCTCTAAAAATTTTATTTTTTTTTAATTTTTATTTTTATCTCTCTAATTTTAAAATTTTTATAATTAAATTTTAATGTTTATACATAATCCTATAAAAAAAAAAATTCTATAAATTTTTATAACCTTTCGTCCAAAATTCCGTGACTGACCACCCATCATCATGAACCGCAACCATGCCCACAGTAAATGCCAACCTAACCCAGTAACCCCTGCGCAACATTTTATGTACACTCCAATTTCTCGTGTTTTCTTACTAACCAAATATGATTTTTTACATCTTTGATAGAATATAAAATATGAAACAAAAATATAGAAAAATCATACATCGATTAAAAATGAAAATTATATAAGTTTAATATAGAAATAAGTTTTATAATTTTAATAAGTTAACTTTTAAGGTTAGATTTTCTAAATATATACTAAAATTTTACATAACAAACACAAATTAAAATTTTCTAAACAAACACAAATCAAAATTCTCTAAACAAACTAAAAATCAAATCAGAAGCCAAAATCAAACAAGCATACAGCAAACTAAAAATCAAACCAAAAACTAAAATCAAACAAATATATATAAAAAAAAATTATCTGCTTGTTAAGTAACAATTGGATTTAAGAAAAAAAAAATTACTCAATTGCCACTTAAGAAAAATGTTAGAATATAAAATATAAAATAAAAAAATAGAAAAATCTCATATTAATTAAAAATAAAAATAATGTGAATTTAATATAAAAATAAAATTTCAAACCTTAACAAGTTAACTTTTAAAATTAATTCTTTTAAATTTATACTAAAATTCTTCGAAACAAGGGTTTTTTTTTTTAGTTTAATTATTTTAGGTTCTTTTTTTTTATTGCTTTTTCATCTTTTTGGGTATGATGGAGATAAAAAATTTAAGCTTAAATGAAGGTCATTTAGTCATTTTATATGTTTTTAACTAATTTTTTATCCACAATCACTTGTTTAACGGAAATAAAATCACAATAATTAATTAATTTCTTAAAAAGTAAATATAAATTGGTTAATTAAGTCAAATTTCAAGAATGAAATAGTAATTTATCCATAATTAAAACTATGTAATGAAATAGTAATTTATCCATAATTAAAACTATGTCCAAAATAAAGCTAAAATATATAAATCAACACCATTTAAATTAATTATGATATATAATCAATTTGATTTGTTTGTACCAAAAAGTACAATTGATTAAATTAGAGAAATCCAACTTATATGCATGATATTAAAAAATTATAATAATATGAAATGTTTTCACACTTGAAGAACTAAAATAAGTGTAATTTCATTCTAAACACATGAAAATCCTAAGTCATGCAGTAAATATCTTGTTAATAAAATAGAAAAAGTGTCAAATAAAGATAGTATATTATATAAAAGACAAAAAACTCTAAAAAATAAAATAAAAAATTAATTAAACATTCAGAGATCTTTGGAACTTGTGATTAGTATTATAAAATTATAATAGTAAATTAGTATCAGCAAAGCTGTGAATTATCTAGCAATTTCCTAGCTAGTAGCTACACTATATTCTTCATTTTCCTTTCATAATCTCAGAAGTAATTTGAATTGGTACTCATTGTTGACATGTTCAACATTTTTATTCTATCTGCATCTTTGCGTGAAAGAAAAGTTAGAATTTCATTTCATCAATAGAATAGACTTATCAATGGTTGGTCAACACAAAAATGAGAAAAAAATAAAAATAAAAATACAACTGCAAACTAAAAATACATTTGATTATATATTTCGTTACAGCGCAGTAAACATAGCCCAAAATATGCTAATTAATGACAGTAAGCAAAATGGTCACACCATCTTTAAAACATACAAGCAGATGGAAACCTTGGTTTATACAGTACAATAACTATTTAGATGTCATAATGAACAAACTCAGCAATCTGTTCAGCTTTCCTAATACTAGACCTTCTATGGTTAGGCTACTCAATGGCTAAACATCTTGGCAAAAAGAAACCAACATACACACCTTCATTGAACTTTTCAGTAGCACAACATAAATAAACCATGGATAAATTATTCGTTTTCTTGTATTGCTTTAGTCCAAAATCTATCATTCAGCTTCTATTTGGTCCTTGCTAGTCCTTACCAGTCAAAATATTAACAAAAAGGCAGATCCGCATATTCTGAGAAAAATCTATATGACCCATAAAAGTATGTCAGATATAGACAAGTCATATCAGGGAAAAAACAAGAAAGACTTCCAAATAGGCCTTGGTAGATTTCAGATCGAACGGAAAGGGAAAAGACCCAAATAATTTGAACTGTTAATAGATCATATTAGTATTTTCAACTTGAGATAATGTCCTGGCAAATGTACTAAACAATACAAAACTAAAGAAAAATGAAATAGTATCTGAGAACATATGCATTACTTATAAAATTCAAGGGCTTAATTTAGTAGGCTATACAATGTGAAATATGACACGTACAGTTGTGAAAACAAGGTTATCATACAAATATACCAAATCACACTTAGATCAAGTATATTATGATCGACACCCTTCTGAACAAGGGTTGTCTAAGACCATTCAGCCATTCCCAACGAGTGCAAGGGAGCTTGTGGATCCAAATTGTAGAAGCAACTACAGGTGGACCTCATATAACGTGGACTAAGGGGGAAAAGATGATTTAGGTTTACACTTAAAATTTGTCCCTATATACATACATCAAACCGAACTCCAACTAGCTTGGAATCAAGGTTGAGTTGAGCACAAGTGAATGTTCTCAAGCCTCAAGCCAGTCATCAGTCAGATACTTCCACTTCGTATACCATTTTGCATTTGTTTATTATCCAATACAGGAGCCATCAAAAAGAGATTTTTATCCACATATCGATGTCTTGTCAGGAAAAAGATGCAAGATTTGTCAATATAAATAACAAAACAAATATTCAAACAAGTTCCAAAAGATCATTCTGACAATTAATTTTCAGAAGATTAAGGGAAAAACCCAAATAACAAAAATGTAGAACTAAATAATAGACATACAGTACAAATTAAGTAATGCAAAGGATAAGGGTAACTATTGTTCTAGAGATAAATTTGTTTTCTAAAATGTGAATGCCATGTAATAAAGGATTGAAAAATCGAGCGAACTTCGTAATTTATATTTGAGATGTCCTTTTATATGATTGATTTTTTGTATTTAATGGGGCACTGAATGTCATCAAATACTTGAGAAAGCAATAAAGATTTGATATCCTGGCTAGTTGAAAAACTCGAACAGAGCAGAGGACATAATGATTAGGATGGCAAGAATTTTAGTAAAATAATGCCATGGTTGGAAATTAAAAAAAAGGGCATAATACAAGTGGGGGAAAGGAAAATGGAAGGAATAAAAGCAAAAGAGGTAAAACGTATTTTCTTTCCTCGTGCAGTCGGGCTTGGATAGGAAAGAAATTAGCACTGAAGATGGGAAAGATTTATTTTATGATGGTTAGATTATTATTATTTTTTTCAGAGATAATTTTATAGGGTTCGGTTGGTAACTCTACACACTTTAGTTCCAACTTTTCTTCCAAACTACTTGAGCTCCAAATTTTCTCCCAAACTTGGAGAGAAGATCTTTGGTGGATCTCATGTACAATTTTCCTTCCACATTTCACTTCCTACTGTCTACTGCTCTTATCCCTTTCTCAAACAAGGTAATAAGATATTACAAAATTTTCCATCACTATTTTCTTTCCTTCTATTTTACTCCCCCAAACAGTGTAAATTATATAGCTTTTACTATTTTTATTGGATGTCTATTGCAGTGACCAGTTACCATATTTTATTTCTTTTGGCCACTGCATATACCTACCCTTTGTGTCTCTGCAGGCATATGCACATGAGCATACACATAATATTAACTTATTTGATAAATAGTAAAATTACCTTCTTCCTCTCCAGTCCTATGAATCAAGAGAAGCTACTGTTAATTGCTGAGGAACATTTAATGTTCTTCCATTTGTCTTCGAGATCAAGGAGAGTTCGAGTTTCATTAAAAACGTGTCGACCAAACTCCAGAATTTCCCTCCATGGAAGATTTTTGTTAATTGTAGTCGAAAATTTTTGCACTCCTTCCTGCAGCATAAGAATAAATGCCAAGCAGTCAGGCACTCGATAAAATATTAGGCGTTATTGCACTTAAATCAAGCAACAGCCTACGTTATCCTATAATAAACAGGAATTGCAAAAGTTAACATGAAAATGTCTTACTATGCTCTTTATAAACAAAGAATTGTTGAAAGATCGAATTAACTAGTGTGAAAAATATTTAATAGTGGTATGAAAAAGTTCTAACAGAGGGATAAAAAATTCGAGACATTCAGCTACTGAAGTGGAATTAATGGATTTTACAAAGTCAGCAAAGAAGCATTTTAGTTGGCAATCCCCTCAGTAATTTAGATGAACTCGTCTAATTAATCATCACTTTCTTATGACTCCAAAGATAGGTTATGTGTTATGTGTTATTTTAAAAAGTTGCAATAACCGGGTAGATAAACCATTAACCAGGTATAAACACTCTAATAACCGGTACTCGGTTATTGGTTGAGATTTTTGAACTAGTAATAGGGTGTAAAGCGTGCTTAAGCCGAATAATCAGGTGCAAGGCAACCAATAACTGGTATCAGGTTATTGCTACTGTGTCTTTCGTATTTTCCTTTAAATGTGTTTTAAATATTTCAAAAGTGTTTTTATTTTCCTTATCCTTTAAAGACATATTTTATCTTAAATATCTAGCTAACAAAGTCCCTATTCAATAGCAACTAAATAACCTTTATTTATTTTCTCTTACTATTTTGTATTCTAACATTAATATTATTAACTTAATACTTTTTATGAAAATAAATATTAATTTATATCAAAAAAAAAATAACAGGGATTACATAAGTAAATCTTTAAAGATAGTGCTTTTTGTGCACATCTCAGGTTTATTTATTTCAATTTTTCCTAACAGTCTAATTAATCATCACTTTCTTATGACTCCAAAGATATATCAAATCTAAGATGAAACTTAAATTTGATAAGACAAGACAGATGCCACAAGTTCTCTAAAATAAGAACTTGAGGTGTTTTAATTATTGAGGAAAATATCAAAGCCCAGGGCGCATTCCATAGGTAACAAACTTCAAATACTTCAACCATTTTCTTCTTTAATTCTTGAAAGCAGGTTAAATTCCCACCTTATTTCCAACAACTGTTGTGCACATTCCTTTGGTTTCAATCAAGTTTGTCCTATGCCCAGTAGGGTAATATAGTCACAGCTAGTAATGACCTACTTCCAAATATTTATCAAGCAGAAAACATAGGATGTCATTCAGTCATAAAAACCATAATACATCACAGCAACAAGTCTAGGTGTGTTTCAAAAGATGCTAAAGAGAAAGCAGATGGTCCAAATCAGGTCACACTATCATACGACACGATCACATATATGAGCAAAGATAATCTAAATAAACAAAAAAAAAATGTTAAATAAACCAGAAAAGTAGTATCCTTTCGTACCTTGAGCATTTCCTCCTCTTCACCTGTCCAATCTAATCTTGCGTCATTTTCATGAGCCAATGCATGTTTTGTGCTGCAAATATATGAAAGAATAAAATTACCATGTTTGCAACAGAATTGTGGTAAAAGATGAAATAAGAAACACTCACAATTTCTTAGCAGATCCTTGGGATCGTCCAGAACTTCTTGAGGGACCAATAATTTTAAATTTCTTCCTGGATTTTTCTCCAGAAGTATGTGGTTGAGGAGATAATTTCTTTGGTGAATCAGCATTCTGACTCGCTTCTTCCTCCTCTATCCTTCTTTGCTTGACATTTCTCTGCTGCACGTCAAAAGTCACACCATCCAAATCAGATATTTCAGAAACCTTTAGAGAAGTATATCCTCCAATGTATAACACATTGGTTTCAGGGGCATCTTGAAGCATTTCTCCTTCCTCAGGCCTGATACAGTTTTCTTTAATTACTTTTGCTGATTCATGAAGCACACCAGAAATAAAATCTTCATTTTGATGATCTTCCTCCACCCTAAATTGATTCTTCACCAAATAGCAATTTGGATAATTCCCACAAACTTTCCCATCACTCTGCTTCTCTTTATCACCAACATTTGTTTCAAAATTGAGAAAATCAATCAAATCTTTCTCAGCCAACGTCACCTTCTTCATTTCCTGGCTCCTAAAAAGAAGTTGCTTATACCAACATAAAGGACAACAATACCTTCCTTGTTCATCAAATTTAGGCTCTGATGGTAAGCAATTTTCATGAATAGCAATTGGGCAACCAACTTCACAACAAACCAACAATTTCCCACCTCTATAACATTGTGTGCAAATATTTTCCTCCATCAACCAATCTAAATGATTACACATTTTCTCAAAAACATTTATCGCATCTTCGCTATAATCACTAAATAAATCATCATCATCTTGGTTTCCGAATTCTCCTTCATAATCGCTTTCGCTTGAAGTGTCCGTACCATCTTCTATAATTGCATCATCATCATCATCATCATCATCCTGTGAATTAAAACTTTTAACATAATAAAATAATCATGATGATTTCAAAAATTCAAACACAAACATACAAGGTGGAGAACTGTACCGGAGGAGGAGCATCAGCAGCCGGGGCTTTGGAAAAGCAAGAACTAGCGCGGCGAGTTTTAGATCCCATTGTTTAACTCAATTTGTTGAATTCAGAGAAAATTAGTGGAATGGGGAGACCTAATTGTTATACAGTCAATTTCCCGCGTTGAATCTTTGAGTCCTGATGTTTCCCGCCAAAATTATCTTCTTCCTTTCGCGCCAATATATATAATTATTTTATTAATAAAAATTGTAGTGGTTAAAATGTCGATCATAATTCATTTAAGAAGATTAATTTTATTAGTATTATTTCTTAATTTTACTAAGAAAAATTAATAAGTTGTAAAATTATTATATATATATATATATATATTCTTTTTTCTAAATTTATAACTGCATCCACATCAAATATATTTTTTTTTTTAGTAATGAAAAATTTAAATTAATAATTTTTTTACATTGATTTATTATTTTGTGTTGAGTTTCATTCCCTTTATGGTATATATATTTTTTCTGCTCTTTTAGTGAGATTTATTATTTTTAATTTTTATAAAATATTATATTCATTTTAAATTATTTGAATCGAGCATAAAATACGTCTTTAAACTCGTCTGGAAAAAAATTAATTTCTATTAATGCGCAAACTAGTCAGATGATACCTTAACTTATTAAAAAAAAATTATTTAAGTTTTCACAAGTTTAAATTAAATGGTTATGAACATGTTACTAATAGTCATGTAATTGGATTAAAAAAAATAGTCATGCAATTTTTGAATTATTTAAAAAATACAAGAGGTTGATTTATAGGTACACTACTTACAAATTGTCAATTCTAATATTTTTTTTTAAAGTAATTAAAAAAAATTAATTAATTTCATATTTTAATATTTTATGCATGTCGGAGCCGTATTGCATGGCGTTTTCTAGCTCCTTAAATTTACGTTTTACATATTTTCAATAAATATATATATTGACCGTAAAAATTTTAAAATTTCACTTTTAAACTATATATATTTTATACATATTTTTAAAAGTATATTTTATTATAATTTATATATAAATATTTTTATGATATAATTATGTCTTAAAAATTTCAAATTTTTTACTTTTCTCTATAAAATTATATTTTTCTTCACATTTTTATTTTGCACCTAAATTTTAAATTTTAAGATTGCAATTTAACATGATTCAATAGATATTCAATTTAATTCAATAGATATTCAACCTGATTCGATTTTAATGAATAGATTTTTATCCTCCTCGTTTATAGGTGAAATAAATAAAATGTATTATAAGTTTAAATCGGATATGTAAGGAATAATAATAATAATTATTATTATTATTATTAAAAAAAATTCCTTTCATTTTTTTAAAAATTTAATATAATAAAATAAACCGATAAACGAATACATCCATTTCATCAATTTCATTTTACTCGTCTCAATTCGTATTCAAAGCGGATAAATACAAATATCGATATATATTTATATTCACTCTACTGTCATCCGTAATTTCAACCAAGGAAGTTTGAAAGAAGTTTCACTTCAAGAAATAGAAATATCCCATTCATTTTTTATTGAGGTTTGGAAGAAGTGTCACTCCAAGAAATAGAAATATCCCATTCATTTTTTATTGAAGTTTGGAAGAAGTTTCACTCCAAGAAATAGAAATATCCCATTCATTTTTTATTTTTCATTTTCAACAGCTAAGAATATTCAATCTAAATGAAAATCATGTTTCGATATGTCAGCCATATGTCACAACTCCAACCAATTGGAAGATCTTCCAACATAAATTGTTTTGGAATAAAAAATTTTACTTGTAAATTAACCATAGCATTTGCATACCACTTTTTAAAGTTGTATTCTTTACATGATAATTCAAATAAATTTATTTTATTTATACATAAATTTTATTAGAATAAAGCTCAAAGCCTCAAATTGACTCCTAAATTATTTAGTTATGTCTAATAAGATTTAAAATTAACTATAGAACTAAATTAACCATTCACATTTGAAAATTAATCTAATTAAACCCAAAATTAACTTTAGGTCAAATAAATCCATGACTTTTTATTTTTTATATTATATATATATATATATTAGACAAGATTCTTAAAAAAAAAAAAAAAATTCATCCATCCTAAAATTAGAAAATAGTTATTATCTTAAAACTAGAAAATCAAAACTAATGAATATAAATGTTATGATTTGGGAAAATTGAGAAAAAAAAAAAATTGTTTCTTAGGAAAAATTTGGTGTATGGGAAAGTTGAAAAAAAAATTGTGAAAATTTTATAATGATTAAAATATATAAATAAAATTTTATTTTATATTAAATTAATTTTATTATTAAAATATAAAAATTAGATCCAATTGCCCTTAAAAATAAAAAGTCAAAAACCAATTTGATCTTAAAATTAATTTTGAATTTGATTAGACCAATTTGCTAAAATTCTCTTAAATTTGATAAAACAAGTCTATATGTGTATTGACGGTAGCCATATACCGCAAAAGTGTCTAAATTACTATGAATTTTATACCTTTCCAATTTTACACGATAACTAAATTAAGATTCAGAATAAAAAATAAAATCATTAACTAAAATCAAATACACCGTATAAATAAATTTTATAAAATTTTATGAAATTTATTTATAAATTTATATTTATTTTAAATTTAAAGTTATTTAAAGTTTTAAATAATTAAATTTATGAAATTAAAAATAATTAAATTAAATCTTATAAAAATAGTTGATATTTCTAAATGAATTTCATAATTTTAAATTAAAAAATTAAAATATTTTTATTAATTTTAATATTTTACTCTCATTTTATTAATTAATTATTACAAACTCCTTTTGAAAAAAACTTACTCCTCCTTTTTTGATTAAATATATATAATTTTATTATTTTTGAGAATATATATTTTTTAAATTTTTTATTAAATGTTTACTTAATTATTTTTATTTTTATTTATTTTTCATATTAAAATAAAATATTTTATTTTTATTTTAAAATTATAATAATTTAATTTTTTTTTAATTTATATGTCATAAAATATAAATTATAAATATTTTAAAATGGTAGTTTAATCATATTTGATTAATAGTAATGGACAATATTAAATTTTCAGTTTTATAATTTATCTATTATAATCACTATGAAAATTAGATCCACGTAATATAAACCCGAAAAAACTAATTATCTAATTATTTCAATTAATTTTATTTTTTAATTTAAAATAATTTAAAATTTTGACCCAAACCTCATAATTTTTTTAAGTATAAGTTAGAAATTGTGATTGAATAATTTTTAATAAATTGTATTTAAAATATTTAAAATAAAAAATTAATTATTTAATTATATTTTAATTTAATTATAACTCAGAACTCTAACTCTAAACCTCATACTTTTTAAATATTGATTTGAAATTGTAGTTGAATAATTTTTAATAAATTATATTTATAATATTTATAATTTAATACCATAATTTTCAAAAATTATATTTTTTAATTTTTTTAAAATTATAATTTATTAAGATTTATAATTGGTTTTAATCGAATTTGAGTATTAGGCAAAATTGTAACGAAATTTTTTAAGTAATTTATTTTTTATAAATAATAATAGATGCAAGTTCATAAGTAAAATACACGTATATATTGGTTTATATTTAGATATTTTTATATCATAATGAAATGTGCAATTAGACATTTCAAATTTATTTTATTCAATTAAATATATAATTTTTATTTTTTTAAAATCAACTCTTGTAGCAATAAAATATTATATAATTTATTAAAAAAAATATTAATAATTTTTTTCCTAAATATTATAATTAAAGATCTTGAAATAAGGTGGACTGAAAATAACTAATTGATTTTTTTTTCAAATTCTTTTATAAGTATAAATTTTTTAATAAATTAAATTATTTATGGTCAAATTTATATTTCGTTTTTAAAAAAATAATGTATATAAAAATGTATTATTGATAAATATTAAATTAAGTTATAAATAATTATATTTTTATTAATATAATATGAAATTTTTTAAAAGAAAATAAGTATACAAATAATACACTTATATGAGTATTTTTTACCAAGTAAAATATTAAAATAAATTTTAAAATTATATCAAATATAATATTTATTCCATTTGAAATGAATTCCATATTTATTATTTAATATACCAAACATAGAATCAATTTACAAATAAATTATATTTGAAATTCATTTGTAAATAAAATAAATTTCTTAATATAATTAAATCAAAACATTATTGCAATTATCATTTTCTTAATTTCTTAATAAAATAAGATAAACTTTATTGTTTTAGATGAAACTAGAGCAAATAATATCAAATATGACACAATAACATGTAGGAATGGACTCCTAAATCTTAAAAAAGAGAGTATGATTCACTATCATTGATGGACGCAGAAAATTCGTATAAAATTTAAGAAAAAATATTATGATAATGAAATAAATTTATTTAAAAAATATAAAAATAATAAAGTATCCAACATATTTTTCAATTAAAAAAACTAAAAAATCATTATAATATCATTAAAAAAATACGAAAAAAGAAAGAAAATAAATAAAAATTAAAAAAGAAACAAAGAAAAGGGAAAATAAAAAAAGCGAAGGAAAATATAATTAAATAATATTTTATTAAGTATTAAAAAATTAATTTTTTAAAATAGTATAATCGTTTTATTAATTTTATTAAATTTTAGAAATTAAATTATAATTTATCTAAAAAAATCTCAAAAATTAAGGGAAATATAAACTCTTTGACTCTACATGAATATATATCTGATAACATGATAAGAAATCAACACGAAAATAACGGATTTGAATTATAAATTATCGTGTTAGTGTGATTTCGTATCGATTCGATGGTAATACGAAAATGATCGTATCGTGACTGTGTTGATACGTTAATAAAAAATGACATACTTAACTCATTAATATTCATGTATAATATTTTGTTAACATATTTAATTGGATATATTTATATATAAATATTATTTTTATTATTTTTTATAAATAATTATAATTTATATAATAATATAAATTAATAAAATAAATTTGATAATTTTTAAATATTAAAATAAAAAATTAATTAATTTAAAATTTTAAACATGTTATTCGTTACATATTATATTACCCATTAATTAAATAGATTTTGTTCGCATTTAAATTTTCAATACAATAAACTAATCGCGTCGTATTCGTGCTATCCATTAATTAAATAAATTTTATTCTTATTTAAATTTTTAATATGATAAATTAATCGCATCGTATTTATATTAATTCTTATTATATTATGGATTTATATTAATACGATTCGAGCACGATCCATCAACACGAATTTTCACTCTTAAATATAACTAAAATAAAATAATATTAAAATTATTAAAAAAAAATCATCAAATTAATTTTTTATTTTTTTTTACTTTCTTGAGAAAAAAAAAAATTGTACAATGTTGAATATATTATAATGGAAATACTAAATAAGTCAATTGGCAATTGCTCTGTTAATATATTTATCTTTTCATTGATGAATATCATATTTTTTAAATTTATTTAAAAATATAATTTATGGTTGTAAAATTTTATGTTTTATTTACTGTTAATCAAGTATTTATTTATTTTATGTTTCATGAGTTTGAATTTCATATCCTAACGAAAACAAATAGCCACCTTATATTTTCGTAATTAGAAATTTTCCTAAAATAATTGGAGAAAATAGGATTTTTAGGGTTTTTCACCGATTTTATTTTTCTTCAATTTCAATTTTCATTAATCCCCATAATAATATGAGAAGCTAGCAATAGCAATAGCAGTTGGTGGGTAAGTTTACATTTAATAAAAGCAGTAGACTACTACCAATAGATATTTGGGTTGTTTCTGGTTTTTCAACTCCAATTAAAAGCTATTAGTTGTTAGTTAATGTTGCCTGTAGAGACGGAGACGGCAAAGATCAGAGATTTATCTCTCTTTCGCTCAGAATAGAAATGGGTAATATGAAAAAAAATGGCCTACAATGGCGCTTTCTAATGGCTATTATTCATAAACCCAATTTTCTCATTGGAGGGTATCTTTCTTTTCAAACCGTTAATGCTTCTCAAAGCTACCTAAAAAACCCACTTTTTTCTTGTTATTTTCTTTTCCGGGTTTCAGTCTTTATTTTTGAATCAGAAAATATCAAATATTGACTTCCAATCACTCCTTCACTTTCTTGGAAATTTCCCTTTTGTTAGAAAAGTCATGTTTTTCTGCTCGTTTTCTTTGGCCTGTGTTTTTCTAGTTTAGTTTTAGCGGATACAAGTGTTTATTTTATTTGGGTATTTATATTTTTGGTTATTGAGAATGAATCGCCACTGATGCTTGTGCTTGGTGATGGAATTTTTGTTGCTTTTATTGCTTAGAATCATTTCATGGATACCCACAACAGAGATGCTGATACACCCATCATTAGAATCCATTCCAATCTTGAGGTTTTGTTCATTCTTTTTATATTATTAAAGAAAATGAATCTGTATTTTGAATTTGTTATTTGTTTTGGTATTGATGTTTGATAAAATGTTTTTTTTGGCTGCAATAGATGGTATCATTAGTGGATAAAGCTGTAGTTGACGAGTATGAGAATGAGAGCCAAGAGAGCAAAGACTCTATTGGCATTAAGAAACAGTTATCTACTAGTGATTTGATCAATCATTTTGATGTGCCAAGAAATAGTTTGCTGGATAGCATAAAGATTGTGGTATTCTCTGCCAAAATCAATTTACTTATGCCTTTTGGCCCTTTGGCAATCCTGGTTGATCAGATTTATGGGAGTCATGTGAGTTAGCACTCTGTTTCGTTGTTTTCTGGATTCATTTGGACTGTCAAAGTATGCTTTGCTCATTTGTTTGTTTGTGTTTCAGGGTTGGGTCTTTCTTTTGAGCTTGTTGGGCATTATTCCTTTGGCTGAGCGTTTGGGGTTTGCTACAGAGTAAGATTTCATGCATTTTTTCTATAATTTCTTTTAATTCACAGGAGGGAGAAATCTGGGGTTCAAACGACTTGATGTTCTGAGTTATGAGCCATGCATTTGTTCAATAGGCTACTAGTCTAATAGCAACTTTTTTTTAAATGAGTGTTATATCAGTGTCAATATATCTTTTAACTTGTGGGGTAGGAGGAAAGAGGACCATATTATCGGTTCAGCAGATTCCTTTGTTTTATTAAGATTTGGGAAAAAGAATAGTTCATGTGAATTATGTAAATTCAGACGACAATCTAGTTTGTGCTTGTATGTCTAAAAGTATGAAGATAAATGAATTGAAAATCTGGTGATCACCTAAATGTCAAATCCATTATTTTATTATAGCATTTCTGTGGATTGATGAGTACCTAATGCCTGCATTGGCTTACTTTTGATGTAGGCAGCTGGCTTACTTTACTGGACCTACAGGTATTTTGTTGTCTAATGTTATCCTCATTGCTCCGTTCTCTGCATGTGCATCTTTAATTTTTCCTGAAGTTTTGATTTTTTTAAACAAGAGATGCAACGCCAGATTTTCAGTGGTGTTTTAATTCTTTAAATTTCTGTTTTTTTTTTTTCCTTGACTCCCATCCAATCCTGCCCTGGGTCTTCCAACATGCTAGTTTCAACAGCTGTTGTTCTTTACATTTATTCTTTGCTTCCCGGCAGTAACCCTTAACAAACTTTTATATTTTTTGGAAATTAACTGTCTAACTTTTAAGAGATTGGTACAAGTAGTTTTAGTAACACCAGTCAATTTAATCAAATGTTTTTACTAGTTTAAGTTTTCCCCCTCTCTTGCTTGATAATGTTCTAGTATAATCTTGCAGTTGGAGGTCTCTTAAATGCTACTTTTGGAAATGCAACTGAACTGATAATATCAATTTACGCATTGAGAAATGGGATGATTCGTGTTGTTCAACAGTCATTACTTGGATCAATCCTGTCAAACATGTTGCTGGTGCTTGGATGTGCATTCTTCTGCGGTGGACTAGTGGTTGTTGAGAGGGAACAAGTGTTTAATAAGGTATATTCACCCCAAGCATGCCAAACAAGAGACATGGATTTTTTTTACTGTACTTTTTTTCCCAGTTTTTTGTGTCCTTCAGTACTTTGTTGCTGACGATGGTTCAAATTGTTCAAATCTCATTTTTAGGGAACTGCTACAGTGAATTCTAGTTTGTTGTTAATGGCAGTCATGGGCCTGCTATTCCCTGCTGTCCTCCACTCTACACATACAGAATTGCACTTTGGAAAGTCTGAGTTGGCTCTTTCAAGGTTTAGCAGTTGCATCATGCTCTTTGCATATGCAGCATTTCTCTATTTTCAGCTGAAGAGCCAGAAAAATCTCTATGTTCCTGTGAATGAGGTTAGTCTCTTCACTGTTCTAGATAAAATAAATGCATGTTGCTTTATATGATGCATTGCTTTGCTTCTCTCTAGTTCAATGTTGGATGAATGGTCCTATGCTCTTTCCTTTTTTAGCAAAATAGAATTCAGTTAATAACTAATAAATAATGCAAATTTTGACCATATTTCTTTCAAGAGGCAGGGCAACTGTTTGTGGTTCTAATGTTGGCTTAAGAGAAGCAATATTCACTCCCTAGATTATATTCAATAAACTAACATGTTTATGCTCCATTAGATAATTGTTGATTTCTGAGCATATGGCTATTAGCAGAGCAGAGCATAGGAGTAAATATCCTCTTGATTTCATTCAAAATTCCATCTCATTAGCAAACAGTCAGATAGGACTTGTCATAAAATGGACTTAATTGGTTAGATGCATAAACAGAAAGATAATATAAGTAATGCAGTTTCTGTTATTTATCAGCTCATCTCTCTTGATCTCAATTTATTATCTTCTTGGTTTGAAGCATGAACTCTTGAAATCTTGCTGCTATGATATTAAGGATTCATTGCTTTGATGGCCTGAAATCAGGGGGAGAATCAAGCCTGGAACACAAATGAGGAAGAAGCTCCTGAGATCTCAAAATGGGAAGCAATTGCATGGCTATTTGTTTTAACCATGTGGATTTCAGTTCTATCAGAATATTTAGTTGATGCCATAGAGGTATTTTGTTGTCAATTTATGTCACACTTCATTGGTGATTGATTTTCTTGTGCATCCATTTTTTATCTTTTACAAAAAAAAAATATGAGAGGCAATTTCTGAAGATGATGATACATTTTTTTAAAGAAAACTCTGTAATGTTTTTCTCACTTATTCCTTATTTTCCTTCAATGGCTAGTGATAGGAGTTTATGCTAAACAGTAAAGCCTCTGTAGTGCAAGCCTTTCATTTGCCAAAACTTATATACATAATTTGCATCTACCCTCATATTTTAGAAGATGCAAAGTTCTAATCTTATGTTCATTAAGATTCATGTAGTAAAATAATATCTTTTGTTCGCTCATTTTCTTCATGTTCTTGCCGCGCACATATTTTTCAGGGAGCATCTACTGAATGGAAAATACCTGTAGCATTTATAAGTGTTATCCTGCTCCCTATTGTTGGGAACGCAGCAGAGCATGCAGGTGCTGTTATGTTCGCCATGAAAGACAAGCTTGTAAGCACGTCTTATCATTAATGTTATGAAACCATTATTGCACAGCTCCCCTTCCCACCCCCTTCTCCAAAACTATTGCTTCTTTCTGATTCAATCAATCTGATACAGGATATCTCTTTGGGAGTTGCAATAGGCTCATCAACACAAATATCTATGTTCGGAGTGAGTACCCAGCACTTGATTAATTGTACCCTTTAACCATTATATAATTCATATCCACCTTTATCTTCTAAAATTGCACATGTATGTATGTATATCTTTACTGTATTTGATAAAAATGTTGGTAGCTATGTATGTCAAGGAGAACTCTTTTTTTTTTAGTAATATTTTATATTGCTTCGTAGGTTAAAAAGAATGGTGGATTAAAAGAACTAAGAAATACAATTAATGAGAATCAGCAGAAAGGACATTATAAGAATAACATCTTTTCATTGTTATGCTAATTAGGATCTTTTTATTTTTGCCAAAGAGATATCATATACAAACCAAATATCTGTTAAAAACGTCAAGTACATTGACAGACAAATTTTACAACCCATATTGGGCAGGAAATAAATCTAAATAATCCCTGTTTTGTGCTAATCAGGATCTTTACCACATAGAGGTGTGTCTATTCAATCATGCTGAGGAAAAAAGAAAATTATAAGCATTATACATTTATAGAACTTGTACTAATAATCTGAAACCTGTGATTATATTTTTTTCCCATTAAAAAATATATATGTTTTACTCGATTATTTCCATTTTAATTGATATGTTCTATACTTAATAAAATAAAACAATTGAAGATATCAGTTTTAATGGTTCACATGTGCTATTATTCATGAATTAGCTAATTTCTGTAAATGATAAAAAATTTCACTTTGGCTTGCTGAAATTGAAGTGAAAATTTTTCATTTTATTTTTTCAACTTTTGTTGCATAGATTGATGTTCATTTCTTCTTCTGTTTTTTTTTTTTGGGTGTCTCTATTAGCTTAACTTTTTAATAGAGAATAATGGCTTTATTTAGTTCTCAATCTGCTTGAACAAGAATGTCTTGATCATATTCTCATCATAAAGATCATTATCAAAACATTATTTAGCAATGCCCTACAGACCATGCATGGATAATCTGATTGGAGAGCTGAAAACATGTTTCTTTCATTTCACATTTGTACGGCATTACCCTAACTCCTTTATTTTGGTTGATGGCTGCAGATACCCTTCCTCGTGGTTGTTGGGTGGATCATGGGGCGTCCCATGGACTTAAATTTTCAACTTTTTGAGACAGCGACACTTTTTATAACTGTTCTGGTGGTAGCATTTATGTTGCAGGTTTGCTGCTGGAAAAATAAGTCCTTTTATTATTTTGCGTTGGCATCAATGATCAATAATAGACTCCTGCAGTTAATGTTTTATATCTATAGAAGCTCGAATATTATAATTTATTAGCTGTAAATGGATCAAGTTTCAATTCTACATTCTTTGATTATGGAGTTCATATTGCAAATGCAAAAAAAAACATGTGATGCATTTGATATACACTCACAAAAATGCCTGCATGATCTATGCTGCAAGTTTATATTATACTGTGCTTGTTCTTTAGTTACATATCAATTTTGCTGGGCTTGCAGGAGGGAACTTCTAATTACTTTAAAGGACTAATGCTCATCCTCTGCTACCTAATAGTTGCTGCAAGTTTCTTTGTACATATGGACCCTATTTCCACAGGTATGGCTGCCATTTCCAATCTCGTATAGTTTTTTTTTAGCTCATTATTTGCAAACCATTTTTCCCCAAATTTTAATTTACCTATATTACTTCATGCATGCTTTCATGATTTCAAAACTGTCCAATGGGGTCAAGGTTCACAAATTTGTGATAGTCTTTACTCTTCTTGACAACTGCTCATGTTACTTCTGTGGACCTTTAACTGTTGTCAGAAAATATTTGCTGTTCATATTTGCTGACACCAACTGGTTTGTGAGGCTTGATTATCCTGAGTTCAGTTAGAAAGATGGCATGTGGACATCTTGGGTCGTATTTTAGTACTCTGAGATAAGTTCATTCATCTTCAAATAAACTCTGCATTATCAGGAGAATACATGTAATCTGCTCCTGATGATGAAGAGAATACCCTTGGTGTCACACACATTCACACTGGTAGACACATGTACAAGGGTTGAAATCGCATTCATAGTTGTTTGCAGTGTAGCTTTGTTAGCGTTCTTTTCCTAGTCACAGTTAGCGTTATTCTGAATTTGTTTAGAAAAATGACTGTATGAACCATGTTAGTGAGTCGCACTCGTGGTGATTCACTGTTACAATTGGGATGATACATCAGTAATGGCTGATATATGAAACCACGCTCACGTACTTGTAAACTGAGCAATGAAGATACATATCCACAATTCACATCCTTTGTCGGACTTTTTAATTTTCAATGTAGACCTAACGTCTCATACATGTAATTTTGCAGCGGATCCACCAAAACCTACTACATAAAGAAAATGAAGTAATCAGGAGAACACGCGTGAGCTTGAGGACATTGATGCATCAAATGTGCAGTTTTGTAGAGATTTTTTGCCGAAGCTGGAATTCAGTTATTGTGAAATGGTTTCCAAGTTGAGATACTACGTACACATTTTCAGTGTCAACTTCACACTGTGTTTGATTTCACAGCTACCAATGGATTTCTTGTTGGTGTGAGGAAGATGACTAGATATAGGCTTTAGCTTGCATCTTGAAGTTTAGTGTAGGATTAATAGTGAAAATGTAAGGAATCTAAAGGATATGTTACAAAATCAAAAAACTTTTACTAACCCTTCTAATTTCTATTATTCTTTTGCTTATACTTGCTACTATTGTATCTGTCATGTTGAATATATTGTAAATGAATTCTTGCGATGTTTGTATACAAATTTACAAATATTTTAAGGGATTTGCATTTTATTTTAACTCATTCATTAACTAGTTAAAGCATGTTTTGCATTGAGGCTCGAACCTATAACATGTCAAATTGGTGATTTCAATACCTCTGAACCGAAACCCCATTGATTTTTCTTTTTTCTTTATAATAATGTTGTAGTATTAGTACAAAAATTTGAGAAAAATAGCATTTTCCTTTTGTTGTAGAAAAATAGAAATATTGTCTTTTAAAATTTGTTTGCTTTGATTTAATTGCTTTTAAAAGTTCTTTGTTCTTTTTTTTTTTTTTTTTTTCAATATTTGTAATCTTCATAAAATGATTTTGTCTGTAGACGCTTGATGCGTTGGGCATGGGATGAAAGCAACAAAGGGGAACTATTCAACAAAATTAGTAATGGTTTTCCAAAGGATAAAGTAATTGTCAAAGATAATGAAAGATGGAGAAAAAATTGTGATACGAAGATATCAAATAACTGGCATCCAGTAACTCATGTGTGATATTTTAAACGACTTTCTAGTTATATCACAAATCTTTTAGATAAAACTCTTAAAGAATTAGAAGGCCTAATATATTGCTTGAGAAGAGTAACATAAAGCTCAAAATTACGGGTTTAACAAATAAGTGTTTGAACCAATAAAATCCTACCTAATGGAGAGATTGTTGGAGAGGTGACAAAACCCTATACTTTTCGTTATAAAATCAATAAACCTGAAAAAGATGAATTATTTTGTGAAAGAATTTTTGGGACTATAAAAAGTAGAATTTGTGGTCGTGAAAATTATCGAATAATCAAAAATGAAAAAAAAAAATCCAAAATTTTGTAAACAATGTGGAGTCAAACAAAAACAAGTCGATTCAATAATCAATCTCTCTTTATCAACAAGTCTGCATTGATTAAAGACCCTATATACATATTATCATAAAATTAATTTTAGTGGATGGAGAAATTTTTTTTATATAAAAGTAGAATTTTGGTGGATAAATTTTTTTTTTTCGCATAAAAAATTAAATTAAATTGACTAAGTGAAATTTTCTTGCTCTAGTCATCGCCTCTCTTTCCCTCTCCTTTTTCTTTATTATTTTTTTTCTCCCTTCTTCTTCACTATTATTTTTTCTTTTGCTAAATTTGTCGTTCTTCTCCCTTCAATTTTGACATCTTTCTTTTCCTGTTTGATGTCAATTACCTAAAAACAATATAATATCTATTTTATTTTGAGTTGTTCGTTATTATTTTGAATTAAATTTTAATGTTAGATTTAGATTTATTTATTTATATTCATGTTTATTTTATTTATGCGTTTTTCATTTATAAAAATTGAATTTTTCTTTTTATTAGAGATTTATTTATATCTCCTATATAGAGAGGAGTTTTCGTTTGATTTTTAATAGATCGAACTCATTAAATGATTTGATGTCAATTTCGAGTGGAGTGTATTTTTTGTTGATGTGTCAATTACAGTTGATAGGATGAATATTATTATTCTAATAATTTGGTTAATGAAATTTAGGGATAAAACTAATTTTATATTCATTTTTATTATAATTTTTCAATTATTTTTCTTGAGATATATCTTTCTTGTTTGTGAATGAAAGACTCATTTTTTTATATAAAAAAAATAAGCTAATTTTATATATATTTTAATTATAATTTTTTCAATTATTTTTCTCAAGATGTATCATCCTTCTTTGTGAATGAAATACTATTTTTTATAAAAAAAAAGTTTGTTTTTTTTTTTTTTTTTTTTTTTTTTTTTTTTTTTTTTTATTTTTTTTTTTTTTTTTTTTTTTTTTTTTTTTTTTTTTTTTTTTTTTTTTTTTTAAAAAAAAAATTTTTTTTTTTTTTTTTTTTTTTTTTTTTTTTTTTTTTTTTTTAACTTAATGGAATTTTTTTTTTCCTAGATTTATCTAGTTCACCTGAACCATCACACTGATTAAATATTATATTAATTAAAAATCATTATTTCACAAGTTGCGTATAATATAATAATTTAAAAGTCAAAGCAAACAAATTTTATAGCAAACGAATTGAGCACTATTAATTTTAAAAATTCGGGATATGTTTCCTTTTGGAAGTTAATTCGAAAAACACCTTGAAACTTATACGAGGTAGAGACACCCATATTATATATCAATTCGATTATCTATTTTATTTAATATCTTATTTTATATTTTATATATTTTTTTTATATAACATATTATTTATAAAATATATTAACTGTTAAAA
Source organism: Aleurites moluccanus (assembly GCA_948193065.1). Taxonomy (NCBI): domain Eukaryota; kingdom Viridiplantae; phylum Streptophyta; class Magnoliopsida; order Malpighiales; family Euphorbiaceae; genus Aleurites; species Aleurites moluccanus. The sequence continues at coordinate 23,087 of CANXYC011185410.1, forward strand.
TACTTAAAAAAATAATATAATATATAAAAAAAATATAAAATATGAGATAAAATATCAATCATGATGCAGCAGAATTTCAACTTAATTTTTGAGGAGTCATATCAAAAACTTCTCGTTAAATATTAAAAATATAATACTAAAATATTTTTAAAAATTTAAATATATATAATATTTATTATCATCCATCAAAACAAACATAGCCAATATGTCCATACAAAAATTTGCCTTCGGGTCAAGTGATCCTATTGAAAAAAATATATTGTAATTTCTATATATTTTTTTAGGATGCCACCCTATTAAAAAATTTTGAGCATCCCACTCAAATTGTATTTTCATTAAAATATTTGTATTTTTTTCGTCTCATAATATACGTCTTAATTTTTTTTATATCTCAATTTAATTATTTAATTTACTAATTCAAACTATATTTTATTTTAACTTAATAAGAATGCTTTCATGTTGAAAAATATTAAAATTTATTAAGATATATAAAATGTGAGAGAACTAAAAAGATGAAAAGAGATTAAAGTTAATAAATTATAAAAGTTAAAATAGATAAAATAAAATTTAATAATTGTGTATTTTGTAATTATGATATTTATTATGGGATGAATGGAATAATATATATATATATATATATATATATATATATATATATATATATATATAGGTTGTGATTCTATTAAAATTGTTAAGATATCCAATTAAAATTCCAGTATTTTGATTGATTATATTAAAAAATATCTATATTTTTAAAATTATATTAAAAAGTCTATATGTTTTCAAAATTATACTAAAATATCCTTATATTTTGATTCTGTTAGACTATAAGGTCATTCAGTTTATTTTTTTAATATTTTTCTGTTAATCAAATTTTAAAAAGTTAATTTTTAATTAAAATATTTATTTTAATATCCAAAATACCTCTCCATCTTTTTCTACAATCAAACCCTATAACCAACTCAACCAAACAACCACAATAAGCAATTTTGTCACTGAATAATATTAATTATTGAAAATATAAACCATCTTCGATTTCAATTTATTAGGATTTTCTTTTTCTTAACCGTGAAATCAAAATTCTTTGTTTGGGAGATAAGAAATTAAGAAATAAAATATAAATGGACATTGTAAAGGGTATTTACACTAAACCCTAAGAACACTATAAATACCACCAAGGGTATTTACTGCTGCTTCATCTTGGTAAATACACTGTAAACATCCCTTCTGCATCTCTTCCATCTTAATTTGCTGCTCCACCGTTGCTTTATCTTGGTCACCGCTCCACATCACCTCCATTAAAGTCGTTTGTTCAAGCTGTGGTTGTGACCGGTGCAAGCTATGCTTCATCTCGGTCACTGCTTATCATAGTACGGCAAGATTTCTGAAGGACGATTTTATGAAAGGATACAACAGGGTCTGACTTGCAAATCATCTTGCAAATCCTTCAAACAGATCTCAAGGTGCAATGGTGTGCTCTCCATGGGCAAATAGGCAACTGAAATTCGTGACCCAAGCAAAGGTGTTCATGTTTGGCTGGGCACTTTCAACATCGCTGAGGAAGCTGCTCGAGCCTACGATAGAGAAGCCCGCAAAAGAAGCCCGCAAAATTCGAGGTAAAAAAGTCAAAGTTAATTTCCCAAATGAAGATGATGAGTACACCAGGAAGTTGTTTTTTAAATTACTTGCCGGTGCAAATTGGCACCATATACTGCAATTTTTGTTTCTCTTCTTTTTTGCAAGGTGATTGAGATTTTTGGGTTTGAAATTTTTTTTTTGGGTTTGAGATTTCAATTGTTTAATTTTGAGTTTAATTGATTTATACGGTAAAATATTAAATTTGGTGGTGGTGCAGATAAAAATTTTGGTGTGATTAATAGTGATGATATTTAAGTGAAAATTAGATTGAAAATTATAGACTTTTTACATAGATTTAATGAATTTTCTAATAGAAAAATTTTAAATTTTAACAGAAACAAAATGTAGAAACTTTTTAGTATAATTTTGAAAATATAAGAACTTTTTAATATAATCGGCCAAAATACAAAAATCTCAGAATAATTAACCATAATTTTCAACATTAAAATGTCACTTTTAAAATTATAGTTAATTTGTTTTGAGAATTCTGAATTCCTATTAAACATATAATAATATTTATTCTAGGATCTCTTAATTATATAATAAATAATAATAGTAATAACAATAAATAACTCTTCTTAGCAAATTTCCTAACATTCTTCCAATATATAGGATTTATACTATTTTAAGTAAAATTTAATAAAAAATTAAGAAATAATAAAATAAAAATTAAATAGAAATAATTTAACGTATGATGGATTATATTTAAGGATATAATGTCACGACCCGTTCCCGCAGTCGGATCGCGACGGTTCTAGGGCACGGGAGATGCCAATGGCGACCGGCACCCGTAGAACCCAGTATCAATCACATTCACAATATACATATATATTTATCACAGCGGAATAAAACTTATCCATCATCTGTTACACATGGCATATATATATATATATCCATCAATCATAAAACATTGTTCATTCTGAAATACTATCTCATATATCCTCATAAACATATATATATTTGTTCATGTCCTAGCTAACCCATACATACCCCATGGAGCAGCTAGATATAAACATCCAAAATACAGAGTACAAAATATATATATACATCAGTAGTGCTGGCAGAAATCCCTAGATGATGAACGACAGGATTCTGCAATCTGCTCCTCTCCTGAAATAAGGAAACAATGAGAGGGTGAGTATATAAGATACTCAGTGAATCTATATGCATCGCCAATGAAAATGAGATTTACAAAGGAACCAATGATATCAATTACTTAGAATAATCAATTGATAGAAGCATTTA